>JAPMOQ010046135.1:0-41678 GCA_026543055.1 Argiope trifasciata
TCACAAATTGTCTGTAGTTTCTTAATATAAAACTTCTATTATGTTTTTGTATTACTGATGTTGATCTAGCTTCAGGTACTCAATTTTTCTTCATTTTTAGCACCTGTACAAGATGAATGCCAAATAGATTATGATTGTAGAAAAAGTACTGATGTTTGCAAACCAGACAATTTTGGAGTAAAACATTGTATAGGTAAATAATCTATTTCATGATTCTATTAATTGATCTTACTTTTGTCGTGAATTATATTTTAGAGATTATACAAAGATTTTAGTTTGAATATAGCATCTCATGATATGCATGAATTTGGTTGCTGAATATATGTTTTTTCATTGTAGATGCTTGTTCTTTCAATCCTTGTGGTCAAAATGCAGAATGCTTTTCTGTCAATCATCAGTATGAATGTAGATGCAGAGATGGATTTGTAAGAGATCCCAACAGTGACATAAATTGCGTTCGTAAGTTTCTTACATTTAATACCTTTTTTATGTTTTATAAATGCATTGTATTACTTAAAAAATCCCCTTTTATATGCAATTTAGTTTTATAATTGGTTTCTTTTTGAGTGTATATCAATGGAAATTTATTTTTTATCCCTTTAGCAAGAGAACCAGATGAATGCAAAGAAGATATACAATGTCCTAGTTTTGGAACATGCAAACCTAATGATTTAGGAATACTGAAATGTGCAGGTAATATTTTGCGATCGATATTTAGTATAATTTTGTAAAGTTTTGATTAAATCTATATTTTAGAATTAAATGAATAAAATATAAAATCACTTTTGAATACTTTATTATTAGCTAAAAAAATCGTTTTTTTTTTAGCTAATTAAACTTTTATTATTAATTTGTCATTCAAAAACAGCCATCACATTTGATTTTCTATTTGTGTGTACTTCATTTCAAATTTTTGTTGTTTCTTTTCAGAAATTTGTCTTGATTTCTCATGCTCACCAAATGCTGGGTGTGTGGCTATCAACCATAAAGGTCAATGTACTTGCCAGGAAGGTTACACAGGTGATCCCAATAAGCGAGGAGGTTGTATTCGTAAGTATATGATTTTTCTTGTAGTTTAAAGCACATTTTATGAAGAATGTATATTACTGCTCACTTAAACAAGGCTCTAAAATTGACAGATATGCACCTTGTTATATGATTATTAATCAATCCACATTTTAAAATGCAAAATTATTATGGATTTGATTTTTCTCCATAAAGAAAAGACTTTCATTTCTATTCTTTTATCAAATTTTTCTATGGCATTCATTATAAAAATAAAAGATTTTTAGTAATTTATTAAAATTGTACCCAGAATTAATTTTCATACAATAATTCTGGCATTAATTTTTATTTGTATTATTGTTATAGTTTTCATACTTCAAGAATTGAATGCAACCTTTACTACCTGATCTTATTTATCAATGAATAAGACCTGTTTACTACCTGTCTTATTTATTATTTTAGCTTTATTTTAGAACTGTTTTACATTTCTACAATTAATTATTTCTCACTTTTTTTCAGCAATTGATCGGGATGAATGTAAACAAAGTGAACACTGCTCGTCAGCTTCTGAATGTCGATCAGACAATGATGGAGTGTTGAAATGTTTCGGTAAGTTTGTATGCATTTATAATATTAATTTTTAAATTCTTGTAAATAATAATTCTTTTTTTAAAAATTTCTTATCAAATGCAGTTTCAAAAATTAAATGCAATAGAATTCATTTTTAAAAACTGCATTTGTTCTTTATATTTTTATTTTTATGTGATAATTACATTTTTTATATAATATTTGTATCTCCTCTAAATAAGATTTTTTTCTTTTGGTAACTCTATATTTTACAATTTTTCAATTTGTTCTTATTTTTCTAGATGTATGTGAAAATGTTCATTGTGGACCAAATGCAGTATGTATTGCTGTTGGTCATGTAGCCCATTGCCAGTGCCCACAGGGTCTGTACATTGGTGATCCATATGATTTAGTCAGAGGTTGTCAACAAGGTAAATAAATATGTTTTATTTTTAAGATATTAAATCATAATCAAGATTTGTTTTGGTATAAATACATAGTTGAAATATTTTATGTTTATTTTTATTAAATTATTATTTTCATGTCATTTGAAATTTAATATTACTTTTTTTTTTATCTATAACCAAAATTTAGTGTATCTTTATAACATATTCTTTCATAAAATCTTGATTTATTTTGTAAATTTTTGTATTCTTTTTATAGTTGAATGTATAACTGATGAAAACTGTACACCAGATAAGAGTTGTACACCTGAAAATTATTGCTTAAGTGAGTATAATAGTAGATTATACATTTTAAAAATTTTATGATTCTGTCTTTTTTGTTTTCTGAGTTTTTGTGTTTATGAAATCAGCATAATATGTGATTGAGAAATAAAAACATTTATTAATTTTTTATTATTGTTGTATTTATAAGATTTTGTTTTGCAATGTGGATTTCATTTAATAAAATGTTTCTAAAAATAATTAAAAGATTTTGAGTTTTATATTGGTAAATAATGAGTAATCTAAGAATATTTTATTTTTATCTTTTAATGTTTTATTATTAAAAAATCGACTGTAAAAAAAATTTAAAAATCTCAAATTTAAGTTTAAAAAATTTAAAATTGATTAAAATATTTGGAGAATTATTTATTTTCTGGTATAGGCATTTTTATAAACAACTGATTAAGAAAATTATTTAAGAAATAATTTCAAAACAGAAACAACATTCCAAGCTCTGCAATTTACCACTATATCAATGCTTCTTATTAATTTACAGATCCATGTGTGAAAGGCTGTGGAAGAAATGCTATTTGTGTAGCAGAAAATCATCACAAGACATGCAACTGTCCTGCTGGAATGACAGGAGATGCATATGGAAAGGGTTGTAAAGCTATACGATTTTGCGAAAGTCACCCTTGCCATCCAACAGCCAAATGCGTGGATACAAAAGGAAGCTTTAAATGTCAATGTCCTAATGACTACATTGGTGATCCCTATCGTGAAGGCTGTCGCCATCCTAACTCATGCCCAGCTGGAGACAGAGATTGTAGACCTGATGCAGCATGCTTACCAGATGTCAGTGGAGAGAACATGTGCAAAAATCCTTGCGACACCATCAATTGTGGATCCAATGCTTATTGTGAAGTGGTGAACCATCGTGCTCGCTGCTCTTGCCCATCTGGTTTCCGTGGTGATCCCGATCCTGACAATGCCTGTCTGCGTGTATCTGTGTTTTGTGAAAGTGCCAAGGACTGCAGAGACAATCAAGCCTGTGTGGATGGACAATGTCGATTATTCTGCAGTTATGATAATGAGTGTGCTGTGGGGGAGAAATGTATCAACCAACGATGTGTATTGCCTTGCTTTGCCCATTCGGGTTGCCCAGCCAAAGAGGCTTGTGTGCCAAGTGGATATTGCCAAGTTGGTTGTCGAGACAATAATGATTGTCCTTACAAAGAAGCTTGCATCCAAAATCGTTGCCAGAATCCTTGTGAGATTAAGGGTGTTTGTGGACCTAATGCCATCTGTACAGTAGTTGACCACAAGGCAACTTGTGAATGTCCTACTGGTTTTGAAGGATCTCCATCTCCTGTTTTGGGTTGCAAGAGAGTTTATCAAAAGTGCTCACCCAGTATATATTGTCCACCAGGATTGAATTGTATTGGGGATCGTTGTAGAGCACCTTGCAGCAATTGTGTTGATGGAGAAGTGTGTGTTAACGGTGTTTGCTTAGGTTAGTATTTTTTTTTTTTTTTTTTGCAATGGATAATTGTGATCTCTATTAGGAAAACTGATATTTCAATAATTAATTTTCAATTGCAAGTAAAAATACAAATTTGACATTTTTTATTCAAATTTTATTGTTTTGAAATTTATTATTTAATCTTAAAACAATTTTACTTAAAATTCGTTTTAAGATTCAGCTGAATCAGTAGAAATTCGTTTTAGTTTTATATTTTCTTAATGTTGGCAAATTTTTTATAATAGCCTATATAAGATATTAATTTTTAACTTTTTTCCAGTAATTTGTTCTACGGATAACAATTGTCCTGTTAGTGAAATATGCATCAATCAACATTGTCAAGGTATGAAAAAACTGTCTTAGTTATTCTTTCTTTTCTTTTTTTTCTTTCTTCTTTTTTTAATATTAAGAAATTTTGTATTTCCACATTCAATGATAATCATCCATTGCCATTAAAAATCTTTTTTCATCTCATTAGTTGGCTGCAGGGCTGATGGTGATTGTCGTCTCAATGAAGTTTGTGGAGCTAATAGATGTACCTGCAGACCTGGTTTTAATCCTGGTCCATCAGGATGTGAGGGTAAGTTTTCTCTAAAAATCACTTTCTTTATTAACTATTGGTACAAAAGCATTCTTTTTTAATGCATCAGTTTTAATGTGAAATTAATAATGTGCATTGTCTTCTCTTTACAGATAATGATGAATGTCTGTCCAATCCATGCCACCCAACAGCATTATGTGTGAATTCACCTGGCAGCTATTATTGTCAGTGCAGAGAAGGTGATATTGGAGATGGATACACTGGATGTAAGTCATTTGATAGTCTATCAGATTTTAAGGCAAAATTGATTCTGAGTATTATGTTATTAATATTTTAAAGCTGTATATTTAATAAATGGAAGAGCTGAAATATTACTCCATCTCAACATAATTTGTTTATTCTTTACTGTGATATCTTTTTAGGTCGACCTCAAGGAGAGTGTCCTAATGGCGATCGAGATTGTCCACCAATGGCTGCATGTGGTGTGGATGAGCAAGGAATTCCAAAATGTATCAGTAAGTAGATATTCCTTTGCAATATTCTGGAAAATACTATTTCTATTAAAACGGGAGGGCCGCGATGGCCTGGTGGTAAGGTCTCTGCTTCGGAACCGGGGGTTGCAGGTTCGAGACTCGATTCCACCGAAGATCCGTCGTGTGAGGAGGTCTCTTGCACGTTAAATCTGTCAGGCCAAACGTCCTCCCGCTGGTGTGGTGTGGAGAGGGGGTGCCACTTCAGTTGTCGTCCTCGTCATCTGACCGTGGTTCAAAATTACGAAGTCGGTCCCAAAATAGCCCTCGTGTTGCTTTAAACGGGACGTTAATATAACTAAACTAAAAACTAAACTTCTATTAAAACGGTCATTCAGGAAATTCCCTAAGTAATTGCTTTGATCATACTGTAATAAATTTAAATATTGTTATGGATTTATGTTTCTCATGCATTTATTTGCTAAATTACAGATCCCTGTGATAGTAAGCCTTGTGGTCCAAATGCTGAATGCAGTGTATCCAATCATGTGCCTCAGTGTTTCTGCCCCAAAATTGGCTTATTCACTGGAGATCCTTATGAGCAATCCAGAGGTTGTGTTAAAGGTGAGTAACAAATTATAATATATTTGGAACAAATATTTGGTAATGGACATAGTAGATATGTTAATTAGAGTATGCTCAAAATCAGAACATAATATCTATTTATTTTGTCTTTCAGTTGATTGCTTGCAGGACACTGATTGCAGTTTTGACCGACAATGTATCAACTTTGTTTGTGAAAGTAAGAATACCACTTTTATTCCAGAAAGATCATTTTAATAAAACATTAAAAACTTACATTGCTTTTGTTTACACTTTCATCTACAAGTATATTGGATTTTTTAAAAATTTTTAATTCATTATTTGCCTTTATATGTAAGGAATCTAAGAAATTATATTTAAATAAAGCAATATTTTGATTTTAATGTTTTGCATTCGTATTTTAGGTCCTTGTGTACAAGTAAACTGTGGACCTTATGGCACTTGTGTTGTACGAAACAGACAAGCATCTTGTAGATGTGAACCAGGTTATGAAAACAATGGTCGTTTGACATGTACCGGTAAGCTTTTTATCTTCCACTTGTGTTTTTATACTGATTAATTGTATCTTAAATAATTTGATAACTTATTTCAAAATGATGCTGATTAATATTTTTGCAAATTTGAAGCATATGTCAAGTTTTGCAAACATAAACCATTTAATAAATAACGAACCAAAAAATCTTGAATCTTCCAGATATTGATGAATGTAGACAGCATCCTTGTCATGCTACTGCAGTGTGTGAGAATACACCTGGAAGCTTTTCTTGTCGCTGTCCAACTGGATTGACAGGAAATCCACTAATCCATCCTGGCTGTAAGTCCCTGACCCATTAAATATTAAAACATTGTAACTTTTTTTTTAAAAAAAGAGGGGTTTTTTTTTCTTTTTTTTACTTAATGTAAGAACTTTTTGTAAAAAATCATTTTATTAAAATTATGTTTTCATAATTTTTTATTTCATTTATGGTTTTTAATTCAGGTAATTTTTTTACATTAGAAAAAAAAAAATATTTTAACAGTTTTTGAAACTGTTTACCTGAAAATTATATTCATATTTAATTTGTTTGTTTTATCCTCTTTTTCTATTTATTATTTTGTAACATCATCTTTTAATAGTTAAAATTAAAATTTCAAAACTTATATTTAACCATATCTTATGGAAGTCAATTCTTTTTATGTTTAGGTCATGATCCAAACATGTGCTTCAATGGAGACTCGGACTGTGCGGACTCAGCTGCTTGTGTCCGTGTGAAAGGAGAGCCTTTCTGCAGAGGTATATTAATTTTTTTTACATGATATTTTAAAATAACTCAATATAATTTAATAAATTGCATTATTAATGAGAAAAAATTTTTTCTGTACTTTCCTTAATATTTAAAATTAACAATTGTTTTTGAATTATTATTATTTTTTTTGCTTTGAATCGATAAAAAAATTGCTTGCTATGAATGGTTATAAATATAATTTATTCATCAAATAATTCTGGGAAATATGAATATAAGTTTTAATGAAATTCTTTTGTAATTGCAGATCCATGTGAAGCACCTACTGCTTGTGGTATTAATGCTTTCTGTAGAACAATTAATCATCAAGTGCAATGTTCTTGTCCACCTGGATATACTGGCGATCCAAGCTACCGTTGCACAAAAGGTGAAATTCTCATAATTAACTTGGTCATTTTTTTCACTCAATAACTCACTAATCTTTTCTATCATACTAATATAACTTATTAAACATCTTTAAAATTATTACATTCATAAATTTCAAACACATAAATACAAATGAATAAAGTTATGTTAATTTCTAATTATTATCAAAGAAATCTTGTTTTAGAGCTGAGATTCATTTACTAGCACAATTCTGGCTATTTTTTTTACAATTCTTTACACTGTAATGTTTCTCTAATATTTAATTAAGGTTTAGTATATTTAATTAATGTTTATAAAGCTATATCATATCATTATTGATTTCTGCATGCAGAAATTTTATGTTTTTTTTTCATAGAAACTGTTTTAAAGGCATATGTGCACATGTCAAAGTGTCAGCTACATTTAACTAATATTTATAAAGCTATATTTTATTATTATTGATTTCTGCATGCTGATAAATTTTTTAGAGTTCATAGCTCAACTTTTTAATCATACATTTTTTGAGAAAAATTAAACATTTATATATATATAATATTTGTAAATATGGGAGGAACTAAAAATAGAATGTATAAATATTGTTTTGCAAAAGTTTCAGAATTTTTTTTAATGAATTTTTTTTAAAGTTGTATACATAAAACTCATACATACCATATTCCTTTTTCAGTTGAATGCACAATTAATGATGAGTGCAAAGATAATCAAGTGTGTGAAAAGAATCATTGCATTGGTAAGCAGCCTAGTATTTATAGAATTATTTAAACATTATTTAGAGTATCATTTGCTATAATTCTAATTCATGAGGGAATCTAGTGTTAATCAATGTATTTCACATTGTTTTGATTCTTTTATAATTTTTTTAAATTAAGATGCCTGCTCAAGCCAAGCCAACTGTGGACAAAATACTGTTTGTCAGGCAAGAAATCATGGTGCCATTTGTCGATGTCGAGATGGATTTTATGGAGATCCTATTGCTGGCTGCAGAAGTAAGTATTTGTTTTAATTTCCTTTAGTTTGGTGTTTATTGTCTTTTAGGATCAATTTTCTCAATATTTATTTGTTCCTTTTTTTCTAGAAATTATACCTTGTGACACTGATATTAACTGTCCTGCTGGTGAACTGTGCCAGAAAGGAGTATGCAATGGTAATTTTTTTTTCTGTTGGAAAGCCTTTCTTTTTCATGTAAAGAAAATACGAACTAGACTTGACAATTTTAAAATGATTTTACGTATTTTCTGCATCATTTCAAATTATGTCTTTCCTCCGTTTTCAGTGCCATGCAATAGTGACAGAGATTGTGGAACCAAAGAACGTTGTGATCTGGGACGTTGTATCTGTAAGTGCATATTAATTGTTTTTGTCTATAACAATATATTTATTAAGGGGTCTTAGGCCTCAAAGCAATTCTTTTATTCATGAGCTAAAAAAAATTTTATAAGGCATACTGCTTTTTTTTTAATTTATGATTAGGTACAGTTATGAATTCCATAGATTTAATTAATATTTTAAGAAATTACATATTGATATCTTGACATGTTTAGACAATATTATGGAATGTTATATGATTCAAAAGTTATGATTTGCATACAACATAAATAACAATATTCAACTTATAAAATGCATTGGAAATTAAGTCTTTAATTTGCAAATACTTAAATTCAGGTTGTTGTTTTTTATGACATGCTGCCTTTTTTATTTTTTAAATGGTAAATCATAAATATCCATTAGAAATGCAGTTTTTTCTGCTGATACTTAATACTGATTATCAAAATCTAATTTTTTAAAATTATTTTAGTTTTATTTATTTTGAATTTTTTATAAAATTATTTAATAAATTTTAATTTATTTTTTATTCTAGCAATATGCTTGTCAGAAAGTGATTGCCCGGAACACCAAGTATGTCAAGCTGGAAAATGTATAACAGGTAAGTAAGATTAACGCCATTTTCTACTGGCTTTTTAAAACATGCAAATGTTGTAAAAAGGAGAAATGAAAACACCTATTTATTAACTAAAGTATTTAATGTGTATAAATTCGCATCCTTCTACTGAGTATTGGTGGAAAAATGAGAGGAAAAAAAAACTTCCATACAAACGGAGGATAACTTCATAGTTTGGTGAAACTGCTAATTTCATATAATATTTTTAAATGATAGATGAGACTAATGTAAATTATGACCTTTTAAATAGACCAATATGAATTATGACCTTTACTTTTAAGCAAATTGGGCTTCCTTTTGTTATGCTTTAAAGGACAACTTTATTTATCACTCATTAGTTGTTAATAAATGAGGAGTGAAAAGTTAACTTCTAATAGAGTATCATGATTGCATCCAAAATGCTGTAATTTTAAGATCGGATTTGTTTGCTTTATTTTTGCCTCCTTTTCTTTGCAGATCATCGTTGTAATCGTGATAGTGAATGTAATGATAACCATGTCTGCAGAGCCAGTGTTAAGGGTTACAATGACTGTGTTGGTAAGTGTACTTTGAAGATTTATTTTCAATTTGAATGCATTCTTAAATAAATGAATTGTATGCATAGTTTAGGAACTTTAAGGCTGATTAAATATCACATATATTTTATCTGATAACGTCTTTAATACTTTATTGATTATTTGAACTGTTTCTGTATTTTAATTTCCTGTCCCTTGTTTCAGATCCATGTGATTTAGCTCTTTGTGCTCCTCATGCTTATTGCCATGCCAGAGGCCATTCTGCAGTTTGCCGATGTGAAGAAGGTTATATTGGTGATCCTGTAGATCGTGGTTGTGAACCTGGTAAGAATTTATGTATTCATTTTAGATCTGGAATTGAAGTTAATTAAATTGGCATTTACTTATTAGTTTATATTTATTTTTATGATGGAAAGCATGACTTTAAATTTTCTCAGTTTGTTTCTGCCAATTATAGAAACCTACTATTTCCAGTGAAATATTCTATAAAAACTTTTAAATAAAATATTTTCATTGTAAACTCATTAATATATCATAATAAATTAATGAGTTTAATAATGAGCATTTTTTATGGTTTTTACATTTCTAAAAGTAAAAAGTCATTCACTTCATTTCTTACTGTATATAGTGATAAAGGCTTAAAAAGTAAATAAAATATCAGTTAAAAAATTGAGCAATAAACCTTTCAAATTTCTCATGAGATCAAAAGTAACTTTATTTAAATTTAACAAATTATTTTCAATTTCCTAATTCTAAAACTTTACTTGTGATTGTATTTAAATTCAATTTATAAATTATATTTTTGCTAAATTACTGATATATAAAAATGTATTCACATATATCTGTTTTATTTCAGTGGAATGCTTGCGAAATGAAGATTGTGCTCTTTCTGAAGTATGTGAGAACCATGAATGTGTTGGTAAGTTATGTTTAGCACCCATCTATCAAACTTTATTTTGCACAATATGATAAACATGCAATAAGAACATTTAACTTTATATACATATTAAATAATGTTCATTTGCTTTTAGATCCTTGCAAGCTGCAAAACATCTGTGGAGCCAATGCATTCTGTGAGGCACGAAATCATGCTCCAATTTGTAGATGTTATGAAGGCTATGAGGGAGATGCCCTGGTGGGTTGTCGACCATCTGATTTCTGTGCCAGCCGGCCATGCCATCACACAGCCATTTGCAAAAACAAATTTGGTGGTTATGAGTGCTTCTGCCCTCCTGAAAGAAATATTGGAAATCCATACTTAGATCCTGGATGTAAGTCTCAGCTTTTTTAATTTTAAATCGTATTGTTTTAATTATAAAAATTGGCATTAAAATTCTTGAGCCCTTGAATGAAAATTCATATAAAATAAACTCACTTTTAACTATACAAATTTTTAAAGTTAAATATATTTTTATTGCTTCAGATGATGATGCATCACAATCATTTGGAGTGTCTTGGGAACTTTCTCATTGTGTTTGATAATAGTTTTGAAATATATTGTTTTTGAAATGTAATAAATATTCATGAATTTTTTACCCAAAATGTTGCAAAATCAATCTCTATTCTTTATAAAGTAATGCAGAATTTATAAATAATAATAATAAATAATTAAACATAGCAATTAATTTATATAGTCATTTGTGTATAAATTTTCTCTTCTACTTAGTTAGATAATTTACTATACTTTGGAATGCTTATTTATTTTGATCAAGGCAGAGAGCAATTGGTTGCATTATAAATATGCTTTTATAAATTTTGTTATTTATGTTCTCTAAAAATTGTCTAATGGGTTCCATAAGTCAAAGAATTTTCTTATTAAATTATATAAAAAGATCACCCAGAAAATTTTATTAATTAGATCTTTAAAAAATAGAAATTTGCAATTTGATAACATTTTTATAAATGCTTGATAATGATAATAATGTTCAAAATCACTTATCTAAAAGATTGAGCTTAATGATTGTAAAAAGTTTTTAATTTTATAACTTTTTTTTTTTTTGTAATCGCATCTTTTACTTAAATGTTTTATTTCACTTGTAGGCCGTGGTGAAAATGAATGCCCTCAAGGTGATAGTGATTGTCCCTTTACAGCATACTGTGATCGAACCACAATACCACCCATGTGCAAAAGTATGTCCAACAATATTTTCTGTGATTGAATATATCAAATTCTGAACTTATTTATAGAACAATGTTATTTCAGAATTATTTTTGGTACTTTACTAACTATTTAAAATTTTAAAAAATTATGATTCTTCATTTTTAGATCCATGTCAAGCACCTGATGTTTGTGGAACAAATGCTTTGTGTCGTGTGGAAAACCACCGTGCAGCATGCTATTGCTTGCCAGGATTTTCTGGAAATCCAAAAGATCCTGTACGAGGTTGCATAAGAGGTAATGTTTCCAAATTTATTAAATTTAAATATAATGACCACAGTAAATCTAATGTCTTAGTTATTTTAAAAACAGAATTGAATTTTCAACTACATTTTTTGAATTTTTTCAGTGACTGTTGATTGTTCTACTGATCAAGAATGCACATCTGGCTATATGTGTGTGAATAAACGTTGCAAATGTAAGCAAATTTGTTTGGTTTCTTGTTAGTTTATCTTAATCTTAATAATCTTATATTTCCATATACGTTTACTATGAAAATTACGTACCATTAAATAGCAAATAAAAAAACTCATTTTAAATGTTGAATGGAAATCGATAAAATCTTAATAAAGTGATATTTTATGTAGTATGGAATTATATCTTCCACTATTGTTAATTAATATTTGATCATTCTTTTTTTACTGAATAGTGCGTTGTCGATCGGATGACGATTGTGCCACTCGGGAATTCTGTCACCTAGGCCAGTGTGTATTGGGCTGCCGAGAGGACACTGAATGTCTCTCAAGAGAGATATGTGCTGCAAATAAATGTATCGGTAAGTACTTCATTATACTGATAAATATAAAATTAGCTCTTTATTTATCTATTTACTGAAAGAAACTTTTAAAAATGGAATTTCTTTTTTAACTGCTTTACTTTTATGAATTTTTACTCTTATTGTGCAAGTTTGCAATTTCATAATTATCCAGATAAAATACTGCTTGTAAACTACTATAATAAATTGGTAACTAAAATATTCGTATAAAGAATCGTGGTATATTTGGGATATTAAAAAAATATATCGCTCCTAAATTTAGTATTCTCTTTTCTTTTTGTATGTTTTTTTTTGTATTGCTTTAAAGCAGTTTTCTTAAAAAAAGCATGTATTTAGAATGCATAAATATAATTATTTTTTCTTTTTATTAAAATAGTTGGATGTCGAGTGGACACTGATTGCTTATCAACAGAAGCTTGTATTCAAAATATTTGCACAAGTAAGATTCTTTTAATTTTCAAATACATATTTCATTGCAAGTAGTTTATGAAAGTCATAAAAAAATTTAGCTGATAGAAAAGAACTGCATTTTTTATTATTATTTTTTTTTTTTTTGTTCTCAAAATGAATTAGATCATTCAAAATTGCAATAAGCTAATATTTTATGTAATAGACAATTATATAGTATAAAATATAGAATAGTTAATTATAGAATAGGATAAATTGAATATTTTATTAATAATGTAATTGATGAAAACGCTCCTGTTTTATCTTAATAGATCCATGTGGAAGTCCAACGGCTTGTGGAACTAACACCTTGTGCAAAATTCAGCAACACAGGCAGCAATGTTCTTGTGCACCAGGATTTACTGGAAATCCCAACATTGCTTGTCAGAGAAGTAAGTTTAATTTATTTATATTTCATCGATATAACATTGTACTTTTAATACCTTTCTTATTGTCTCTTATCATATAATCAGCTTATCACTTATATACTTTTTACATTATTTTGAGTTAACAGAGGTACAGACATAAAATATAAATGCATATTATGCATTTCTAAAAAATAAATTATATGTATATGATTATTATTTAATAAAACATATGAATAATTAAATTTGAAATATTCCACATTTAGAACTACAAAATTTCTTCCTTAAATAAAAATAAAAAAATATAACAGCAATTTAAAATGGTCTTAATAAAATAATTGGAGCAAAGAATATTCCTTAAAATTATTTTGATAAATTTATTTAGCTAAATTTTTGATTGTTGCTTGGTGAAAAGAGGATTATATTTTTAATTAACTGTCTGATATTTTTTCTATAAATCTATTAACTTGATATAGTTTAATTTATTATAATTGAAAACTGAGCATCAATATTTTTTTCATTTAAGGAGCTCATTTTTTTAACATTTACATTTATGAATTTGGAAATAATTAATAATTCTGTGATCATGATATTAAAAACTATTTTTAATGCAACTCTTCCATTGTAGTCTTGCCTTCATGTGTATCTGAAGCTGACTGCCCACTTAATCATTATTGCTTGGATGGCAAATGTCGAGGTAAATAATTAATCCATTCACAGTTTTCTTTTTTTTTTCAATAATTATTTTATTTTTAAAAATGTTTTTGAAAATTTTTAATGGGTTTATAATTAAAATGTCCTGTTTTATTTGTTCTAGTGGAATGTAATGCTGATAATGATTGTACATCAGGTGAAAAATGTGTGAACAATCATTGCTTAGGTAATTTTGCTCTTTTTCTTCCTTAAATAAAGATTAAAGACAGTGAATAAATTTTTTGTAGTTAATAATTAATTTATATGAAAATGTTTCTCACTTTTCATCATTTTAATGTTCCAGTTCTTTGTCGCCGTGATCAGGATTGTCAGAATGGAGAAATATGTATTAGAAACCACTGCCAAGGTAAGCAGAAATATTTGCTTCAGTTACTGTAATCTCAGCTATCATAGTTGGATATTTTTCATCCAAATCTAAAATATTTTTTGACATATATTGTATAATTTGAAATTTATTCTCTTGCAGTTGGATGTCGTACAAATGACCAATGTCCAGAACATCTCGCTTGTGTTAGTAATCAATGTAGAGGTAGGTAAACTTTCTATTCGTTGCAAAAATTAATAAATATGAGACTTTATTTATTTCCTTGTTTTATTGCTATTTATTACTTTTATTAACTGGATGTGATTATTTTAGCGAATAATTTTGAAACATAAGTTTATTATTAAGTTATCATCAGTATCAAAAGTTATATTTATTTTTTAAAGGTTTGTAAAATTTGCTTCCTTTCCAAAGGCTTGTATAATGCCTATTTATTCATATTCTATTTTCTTCTTCAGATCCATGTGAAGGCAGTGCAACTTGCGGTCCAAATGCTGAGTGTCGCGTAAGTGACCATCGATCCGTGTGCAGCTGTAGAGAAGGCTTTGTAGGACGACCCAATGCTAATGTAGGATGCATAAGACCACAGATTGTATGTGCTAATGAGCCTTGTCCACCTGGTCTCACTTGTCATAATGGACAATGCAGAAGTAAGAAAGCAATATGTCCTATATTCGAAAGTGCTGTGTTGATTAAGACATTATTATTCTTATCTAAATTTAAAAATATACTCTAACATTTGTAAGACTGAAAACTAATTCAAAGTGTTTGAAAAAACAAAGATGTCTGCTTTATTTCTGACTGATTTCTTAAAAAAGAATTTGCTTCTAAAATGTATTTGCCTTTAATATAATTTTTAAGTTTACTTATTCGAAATGTTTTCTCTTTTTTTAAGTTCTTTAATATTAATTTGAATAATTTTATATTTCTAGTGCCATGCAGCAGTGTAAGAGACTGTGCTGCCAATGAAAAATGTATTGACAATCGCTGTCATGTCCAGTGTATAAGAGACAGAGATTGCTATTCAGGAGAGATATGTGAACAGAATTTCTGCCGAGGTGAGTTATTTGAAATCTATTAAATTAAACTTTGATTTTTATTATTTTCATTTAATGCATTTCTTAACAAATTCATGTTATATTGAATTTTTGAAAAAATAAATTCTAAATTTATATTTTAAAATTATTTTTCAGTGGGTTGCCGAGCAGACACAGATTGTGCTTTCCATGAAGCCTGTGTTAACAATCAATGTATACGTAAGTTACCCTTTGATTACAATCATGTAATTTAATATTTTTGAAATGTCCACTGTTAAACGTTTTACAGAGTTAAAGAAAATGAATATATTTCATTTCATAATGATGGTGCAAATTATTATTTTTCACAATAATGGTGCAAAATGTTGTTACAGTTCGTTTTTAAATCAAACAACATTTTTTCATTTAACTGGTAAAACTTGAATGTTTGAATGTAAAGAACATAAAAGGAGAAAATCTTTTTCCATTAAAGTGAATATTGAATTTAAAAATATTATCATTTTTGATTATATTTTGAAATATGACTTTCTTTGTAAAAAATTTAATCATTTATCGTTTCTCACATCGTTTTTTTTTTCTCCAGATCCATGCGACAGCCCTACAGCTTGCGGAACTAACGCTAACTGTGATGTAATCAACCATTCGATACATTGCACATGTCCACCTGGTCTGGATGGGGATGCTTATACTAAATGTGATAGGCAAATTCAACGTTGCGATGCTGATGATCGATGTGGCTTGGGACGATATTGTGAAGACACCATCTGTAGAGTCACTTGCAGTAGCGACAATGAATGTTTGGACAATGAGAAGTGCGTTGAAAGGCGCTGCAGTGTCTTCTGTACCAGTGACAAAAGTTGTCCCACTGGCTTCATTTGTGAATATGGACAGTGCATTTCTGGTTGTAGAAGGGATGCTGAGTGCCCGCTCACTGAAGCTTGCATTAACAACCAATGCTTGGATCCTTGTGCCAGTCCCACAGCCTGTGGTACCAAAGCTCGCTGTCAGCCAGTCAACCATCGACCACTTTGTTCATGCTTGCCAGAACATACTGGAGATCCTAGAGTGGAGTGTTCTAAAGTTGAATGTATTATTGATGCTGATTGTGGAAACGGAAAAATATGCCAGAACTATCGATGTTTGGGTGAGTATAGATGGATAAACTCAAATTTTATATATTTTTTGGTATACTTTTAAAGTGACATTTGTCTTCTTTGCTGGGCTGCTTTTTCACAAAATTCATGATTCTCGATTCCAACTAAATTGCATATCAATATATATATATATATATAATCATAATTTGCGATTATTTCTTAATTTTGGCGTAAAAGTTGTGCATTTGCTGCACTGACTCTCATATGGGGATTCGCAGCCAAAACTTTATTACAAGCGATAATTTTATTAAGTGATTGAAAAATAAGATTTATAATAAAGTTAGCTTTTAATTAATATTTACTACATGCTGATCCATTAACTAATTTAGCAGCGATTTTTTATATCTTTTTTAAATACTTTTATGGCAAATTTAATTCTTGGCATTTTAAAATAAAATTAAATGATATAACTTTTATAATGTTAAATAAACATATTTATTTTAGCATTTCAAAGTCAATTCCTACCATAGGAAGATGCAATAATATTTACTTTTTTTCGTAGTCGGTTGCCGTTCGGATCAAGGCTGCCTTAGTGACGAAGTCTGTATCAGCCGTCAATGTCAGAAACTATGCATGTTTAGTAACACCTGTGGTATTAAATCTATTTGTACAGCTAGTGTGCATCGTGCCCAGTGTGAATGTCCACCAGGATACACTGGAAATCCAATAATTGAATGCAGAAGAAGTGAGTTTTTCTAATTTTTTTTGCTTATATATTTCTATAAATTAAATTACAAATTGATTATTTGCAAGGAATATAATAGTTTAAACGTACTAAAATTAATTGTTTTTGTATTGCAGTTGAAGGTTTATGTGAAACAAATGCGGATTGTCTGCCAGGAAAAGTCTGCATCAACAAGCGATGTGAAGGTAATTTAAAACTTTTCAATGTGACATGCAAATTTGATTGAATTGTTATAAAAAGTAAAGATGAACTAAATTTGAAATATATACTTCTATGGCTATTTCAGAATTCCGTATTTTGTAAATGTCTTTTATTAACAGTATTTCAGAATTTGGGGACCTATTCTAATGTAGTTGTGTCTTCTGTCTTATTTCATCTTATCAAAAAGTATGCTAGAAATAATTGTAAATAAAAAAAAGGGTAAAGGAACTGAGAAATCGCATTTAATAAGCTTTAAAGTTACATATTATTATTGTTTCAATATTTATGAAAAATGCATCATACTGTTTGTTGTTTTTAAATTACAATTCTGAGTTGCTGTTGACAACATGAATATCTGTTTCAGATGATGTGGAATGCCGCAAGGATGAAGATTGCTTGCTGGGACACATTTGTCAACGTAACAAATGTTTTGGTGAGTAAATGTAGAGCTTTAGATTCCTTTGATTACCTTACACTTTTTTAAAGTTTCCTTATTATTTAAAGAATTCCTTTTGTAAACTGACTCTGATTGTTATTGTAGTGGGCTGTCGTAATGATGAAAACTGTGCCTTGGATGAGGGTTGTTACAACTCACAGTGCCAACGTGTGTGTTCTTTACCAAGAGCTTGTGGAGCCAACGCTAGATGTGAACCGATCAGCCATCGTCCACAGTGTTCATGCTTGGCAGGATATACTGGAAACCCACAGATTGAATGCAGGCCAAGTATGAAAATTTATATCAGATAACTATTGACACGTCGATTTTTTTATATCGATATATTTTTATGTAAATAAATATTCTCTCATTGCTTTTGTTTATCTTATTTTAATAACTTATTATCATATTTATTGTAAGGAAATTTTTCAATTCAGTATATCTCTAAGTCAATATGTATAAACCTTGTAGTCTAAAAAATATTTTATTCTTTTTTCAAATTATTCTTTTTGTGTGCGTGTTTTAGAGTAAATTAAATGTTTATATCTAAAGAATATTCGAATTTAATTTCCTTGTATATTGTTTAAAATGCATCCTTTTCCTAGAAAAGTTAATAATAAGAATGTTTATTTTGTAATAGTCGGACCAGAATGTAGGAGAGATAGTGATTGCAGTGCTGGCCACGTATGCTTGGGAGGCAAATGTACAGGTAATTAAACTTTTATGAGATAAACAATACTATATAAGTAGTATTCTTATATTTATAAATTTTAAGAATTTATTTTAGAATGCTTTTAAGGCAGAATCGGGTTAATGAGATCATTTTCTGTTGCAGTTGTTCCTGGATGTACTTCAGACAATGATTGCAGTCCTGGACAAATTTGTGAAAATACCAAATGCCTTTGTAAGTCATTTCTCATAACTAGTTCTTCCAAAAAAAACCACATGGAGATATTTATTCTTTCAGAGCTCATATTTCAGATTAATTGTACAAACCATATTTAGTAATCTTTAAAATCTAATTCTCGTAATTATATAACAGTGTTGTTGGTGTTTATCTCCAAACATAATGAAAGAGAATGTGTTTGAATGAGGGAAAACATGAATCAGCCAATATTTAGCTTCAAAGGGCATTGCGAAGTTTTTAAAAAAAATTCTATCATTTTTAAACATTTTTGTAGTATCTCGTTTTTAGTTTGACATTTTATTATCATTTTACAGTTTAATTATTTATTAAAACTTGAATCAAAGAAACCTTAATGCATTGAGTGATATTAGCAAAAGAACATAACTGTATAAATCTTTCAAAATAATATGAATACATGATTATCAAAAATTGGAATTTAAAATTGCTTTGTTGTAGGAAAAGATGTATCAGTTAAAATTTTATACACCCAATAATTCCACACTTCCTAAACCAGTTATTCGACAAAAATTGTTAGTATTTCATAATAAAGGCATTTTTTTTCCTCTTATGCATTTACTTCCTTTCTTCTATGATAAAAATTGTTTCCTAGAAATTTTTCATCTGCACTTATAAAATTGCATTGAATGATTTTTGGTTTTAAAAAATCCGTTATCTTGAATCATAGCTTAACATTATTATTTTTTGTTTTTTAGATGGATGCCGTAGTCACAGTGATTGCGGCTTCACTCAGGAATGTTATGAGAATCAATGTCAGAACCCTTGCAAGCCGGGTAAATGCGGCATCAGTGCCGAGTGCAGAGCAATTAATCATGCCGCACTATGCAGATGTCCACCTGACCACACAGGAGATCCAAAAGTCTTGTGTAGACAAAGTAAGATTACTTAAACTTGATTTCCATTATATAATTAGTAAACTACAAAATTTATTGTTTATTTAATAAAATATCTAACATTTGGTTTAATTATGTATTTATTTATTTATTTATTTTCAGTCCGAGTTGAGTGTCATGTGGATAGTGATTGTTCATTGGGAAATATCTGTGTTAGCACACGTTGTATGGGTAAGTTGTAATCTATTTTTTTATTAAAAAAATTAAATTTATAAATTATTTTTTAAAAATAGTTTCCAGAAAGTTTGATATGCCTTTCAAAAAATATTCAACATACCATTCAAATTTTGATATGCCTTTTAAATGGTATGTTAAATATTTTTATGTAAAAAATTAAGATTTATATAATTAAGATATTAATTAAGATTTATATAAATATTTTCTCAAGCAAATACATCTTTTTGAATTATTTTGTTTAACTTTATCGATTATACTTATCATTAAATATGCTCATTTCCAACAGAGGGTTGCCGTTACAATGAGCATTGTCCTGATGACGAGGCTTGTATTCAAGGCCGTTGTGACACTCCATGCCGACCAGGAGCTTGTGGTCTCAAAGCTGTATGCAGAGCCACCAATCACCAGGCTGAATGTACTTGCCCACAGAATTTCCAGGGCAATGCTAGGGTACAATGCATCCCAGAATCCAGGGATGAATGCCAGTTCAATTCCGATTGCGCACCTAATGAAATATGTGAGAACTCTCACTGCATTGGTAAGCAAGCAAACTGATCATATTATAAATGATTTTTTTAATTAGTTATCTGCCATCAACATTTGAATGTACATCATTTTTTTCTTACGGTCTTAAACTTATACTCATTTTTTTTCCTTCTAAACAGTTGTAACTGGATGCCGTTCAGACTCTTTCTGCCACACTGGAGAGATATGTGAAAACACCAAATGTATACGTAAGTAATCATCATTGCATTCAATATCTGGAATTGCTAAGGATGGAAATTGCCATATGTTCATTTTTCTGTATTCTCTACCCCTTTCCCTAACTTTGCGGTGTGTTTTACTTTGTAGTGGGTTGCAGAACAGATTCTGATTGTACTTTTGACAAAGCTTGTGTTAACAGTCGTTGCATCAATCCATGTTCAGTACAGGATCCATGTGGTCGAAATGCTGATTGCAGGCCAATTGTGCATCGTCCATATTGTACTTGCCGATCTGGATTCGAAGGAAATCCTAATGATTATTGCAGAGAAAGTAAATATATTCATTTATTAAAATTCTTAATTCATTTTTATCTCTGAGTGAGAATTAATTTAAATTTCAAATAGCACGCAACAAATAGTTTATTTAAATGGAATTTATATACCAAATCCTGAAGTTATTTATGAAGCTGTTAATTATTTTAATCTAATTACTGTAGTGTATTTGTAAATTTCTTCTAAAATCCAAAAGCGTTTTTTTCACTCAAGATTATGTATATTATATCTGTTTCTAATTTGTATGCTATATACATATATAGAGAAAAAATTTAAGGCACTTTCTTTTTAGTATTGGATATTATATACCAGCAAATATCATTGTGCTTTCTTGGAATTTCAAAATAATCAAAATTTTCATATCACGCAAAACAAACAAAAGTTTGCAATTTATACTAGAAACAAAGTATTTCCTTTCATATGATCGCTTGGAGCAATCAGAATGGACATATCTAGATTTTAACACATACACTGAAAACAAGCTCCATAGAAAATGCCGAAAGATTTTTAAAAATTAATGTGCAAGATATTATTGTTTTTTATAAATACAGTTTATTCCATTGCCGTTTATTTAATAATTGAGATAAGTTTTCATAGCATTGTTTCTCATCTCAGTTTAATAAAAGTTAATTATGAATAATAATAAAAAAAGGGTATAATTAAAGTAAAACAGTCAATTAATCATTTTACATTTATAAAGAAAATGCACAATATAAACTTATGGTAAATTTTTAAATTTGACTTTTTTTCATTTTTCAGTACCAAGCAAACAGATAGTAGAATGTTTGAAAGATTCAGGCTGCCGATCTGGACAAATCTGCGAAAACAGAGTTTGCTTAGGTAAGAACAGATTCATTTCCTTTTTTAATCGCACTTAGTGATCACATAGAATTCTGAACAGAAAATTACATATAACTGTCATTTATATTATTTCAGTTGGCTGTAGGAAGAATGAAGACTGTCAGTACAATGAAGCCTGCGTCAATCGTCAATGTTCTAATCCTTGCAATTATCCAGATGTGTGCGGCATCGGAGCCAGATGTCTTGTTGATAGTCACCATCCTATCTGTACTTGTCCATCATCACTTACTGGCGATCCAAACGTTCAATGTTTCCCAGGTAAATAAAACTGATTCTTCTTCTTATAACATACGTGTACATTAATAAAATTATATGTTCAGCTCTCATTTAAGATCTCTTAGGCAATGACAGAGTCCACGGAAAATTCAGATTTTATATTCATATATTAATGCTTATCTTATTTTGTGGATATGTGTGCCTTACTTTGAATCACTCTTATTTCTTTTTCTGGATATACAATTGTATCATGGATTTGTTAGATTCTTGAAAGTTTTTTCTACTTATTAACTTAATTAAAATTATTTTGAAACGTTTTGTGAAGAAATGTCATGCTGAACTTTTGCCACGCTCAATAAATGTTGTTCCTGATCTATAACCACACTTTGCAAGTTGCTTGAAATATAAAAATTTCATTCTTTTTTTTTATTATTATTATTAAACAAGAGACAAAATCTTTTTGGGCAGCGTCTTATTTATCTATTCTTGACTTTGCAGTTCCTCCTGATCACTGCTACACAGATGATGGATGTGGTGCTGGTCACATTTGCGAGAACAACAGATGCATTGATGCTTGCCGAACATACCACTCATGCCCATATGACAAGGATTGTATCAATAAGCGGTGTCAGGATCCATGCAGTTTCTTCGGAGCATGTGGAACAAATGCCATCTGCCACACGAATGATCACAAAGCCATTTGTACTTGTGAGCCTGGCTATACAGGAGATCCAAAAAGTTTTTGCTTGTTGGGTATGTAGCAGTATTTTATGTTTTAGACGATTTGATAAACTATGTTTAATTGTATCATTTTAATATTTCTATTGAATGACATCCAAGAAAAATATAACAAATAAATTGGTTTTCAAATAGCTTAAATCTCCATAACTTACCTTTATTTATAAATATCTGTGTATTTAATTATAAATATTATGTGAATTAAATAATAAAAAATGAAAACAATAAAATGCATAATTAATAAATATCTTTAAAATTATTCAATTTTTTATCGAATTACGTCCTTTTAGGCGATCAAAGTTTGGCATAAAAATATAAATAATGCAGGGAAATAGAAAAATAAATGATATAGTGGTGCTATTTATAGTTCATCAGTTCAAAACGAACAATACTGTAGTGTGGATGTCAGTAAAATATAATTGAAGTACGCTTTATATCAGCTTTATCAAGTAGTCCGAACCTCTTTATTGTTGTTATCTGAAACATATTTAAAAATGTTGATGCATCCCCCCCCTTTTTAAAGACTTCTATTTAAAAAAAAAACCGAATACGCATTACATTAAATCCGATATGATTCTACTAGAGCTATGATGTGATGTTTTGAAAGAGGCACAAAAACATCACACAGAGAACGAGAAGAAACGAAAAGGGAAGGGGGATCAATTTATGGATCATCAGAGTAAGCTTAAATTTGATTATGATGAAATAACTGGTCGAAAGCCAGTTATTGAAGAAGCGGCTTTAAATGGCTAACTAAAAGAAGTGATTGAAAATAAAATAGTAAGTTTTTTAATTAATATTATAATGAGAATGCATCTTTTCTGGCTTAAGCTGGACTAGCTGCCACTGAATTGTATTGAAAATTTAAAAATTTGAAAAGGTAAACAAACTCATAAATGAAAATTTTGATACATGTTTATGCACAACGTGGGCTTAGATTTTATGAAACTAAACTTTATTTTTTTAAAGATATATTTTTATTATCACTATTTCATAGAGAGTGCATTATTATTGATGTTTGAAGACTCAATTTTTAAAATTCATTACGATCATATTTAGGATTATTTCTTTAGACATGACAATGCATTGTATAGCTTCCCCATTACCGTGATAAATTTTTACTGTTTAAAAATTTGCATTACCATTTAAAAATTTGCAGATGAAAATCTTAATTCTATTCCATTAATTTTGTGTTTGTTTATTTTAGATAACCAACCTAGTTATGGTTGTCTGGAAGACGTTGAATGTGGTGCTGGATACATTTGTGAAGCTGGAGAATGTTTTGAAGGTTGCCGAAGCGATTTCCAATGCTCTCCGGATTCAGCATGTACTCGACGTAAATGCGAAAAAGTATGCCACCAACCTGGAGTATGCGGAATTAATGCTCAGTGCATGGCTGACAACCACAGGCCTATTTGTTCTTGCAATCCCGGCTATTTGGGAGATGCCAGAGTGGAATGTAGAGTGGTCGAAGAACCAGAATGTAGATCTGATAGTCAGTGTCCATTCCGTCACATCTGTGTCTATGACAGATGTATTATTGGTTGTCACACGGATGAAAATTGTGGAGCAGACGAGGCTTGTATAAACAAAATCTGTCAGAATCCATGCAGCATATTCGGTGCTTGTGGAAGGAATGCCAACTGCAGACCCATCAATCACAAGCCAGAATGTACTTGCCCGCCAAATTTCCGAGGAAATCCAAATGTTGTATGTGAGCAAGATAAAGTGAGACCAGAATGTGAAATTGATCAAGAATGTAATGTGGGATACATCTGTGAAAATACACGTTGCGTTGCTGGCTGTCGACATGACAACAATTGTCCCCGGCATTTGGCTTGTGTGAACAGGCAATGTCAAGATCCATGCTTGTTGCCCAACAGCTGCGGCGTCAATGCTGAATGTCATGCTGATAACCATCGACCAATTTGTACATGTCCCAGCAATTTCCGAGGCGATGCATACATTGAGTGCAGAATTGCCCAACCAGATGTCGAATGTGAGCATGATCTGGACTGTTCAGTTGACAAAATCTGCGAGAATACCAGGTGTGTCAAGGGCTGCCGAACAGACGCAAATTGCAGATTTGAGGAAACTTGTATTAATCATGTATGCCAAAATCCATGTTCAATATATGGGGCATGTGGACAAAATGCCATTTGCAAAGCCATCAATCATGACAGGATATGTGCTTGTGCACCAGGATACAGTGGAAACCCACATACATTATGTAGCAGAATTCCGATTCTGCCAGAATGTATTGTGGACAGAAACTGCTCTTTGGGTCAGATATGCCAGAATCAGAGATGTGTCCCTGGCTGTCGTTCCAATGCCAACTGCCCATATGACGAAACTTGTCTGCACGGTCATTGCCAGCTTGTATGTCAACTGAGCGGAGCCTGTGGAAATAATGCTCAATGTACTCCAGTAGGTCATCAACCGCATTGCAGTTGCCCAGCTGATTTAACAGGCGATCCACAGGTATCATGTCAACCTCTTCCTGAACCAGGCTGCCGCAGGGATACTGACTGTGCTGTCAGTCAGATATGCGTCAAATCTGAATGTGTTCGTGAGTATTAAACTAGTCATATGCCTTGAATTTCTACATTGGCAAGTTCATTTTTATTTTTGTGTTTGATTATAGGATATTAATAGTGCCTTTTTTTGTTTTGTTTTTGCTCAGCTGGTTGTCGTTCCCATAGTAATTGTCCATTTGACAAAGCCTGTATCAATCGAATCTGTCAAGATCCTTGCACAATTGGAGGCATATGTGGAGTAAACACTCAATGTCATGCTGCTGACCACAAAGCCATCTGTTCCTGCATTCCAGCATACACAGGCGATCCACTCAGGCAGTGTACTAGAAGTAAGTAATCTGGTCATAAAAGTAAAATAATAATAATAATCTTTGATACAATATTCACTATTTAATTGGTTTATACTTAATTTTTCCTTTTAGAAATGATGCAGAATTTTTTAAAGACTCAGTATTAAGCGTGATTTTTTTCTTTGCAGTTTATTATGAATGTGAAACAGATAGTCATTGCGGAAGAAACTATGTTTGTGTCAACAATAAATGCAAAGGTAATTATGATATCTATATCTCACAGTTTCACAATTAAGTGGATAAATATTCTATATTATGTTTAATTTTCTATTAATTCTTTTAGTTTTTTTTTTAACTAGTAATACTTTTTTATATTTTTAGATATCAATGAATGCTTGCAAGGCAGAGGACCATGCGCTCTTGGCGCTATTTGCAATAACTTGCCTGGTGGATACAAATGCAGTTGTCCTGTTGGTTTAGATGGAGATCCGTATAAGCAAGGATGTAAGTGTGACGATCAAATTGTTTTCTATTTATTTTTCACATATTAAAAAGTTTTCACACAAGTTATAAACTGATGGAATTGCAAAAATTTCACTGCTTTGTTCTTATTTTTTAATGCTATAAGGTAACTTTGATAAAGTCAGACTTATAGCTTATGGATCATATCTAAAATATTTTTTTTAAATCTACGTAGGTCGTCAAATGCCTAAAATGTGCAGAAGAGACGAAGACTGCAAGTCTATAGAGGCTTGCAACCGTTTGACAGGAGAATGCTACGGTGAGTCAAGTGTTATTAAAAACTTCGATCTGGAAACCACTTTAAAAATGACTCAATTTTTTGTTAGATTCATTGAAATAAACAATTATCTTATGTCTTATTTTCTTCGACAGAGGTGTGTGACAGACCTGGAATATGTGGTAGAGGTGCTTTATGCAGTGCTGCTAACCATCACCATGAGTGCTATTGTCCACCTGGACTTACTGGCAATCCATACATCGAATGCAGCATATGTAAGTTCACAAAATCTTGAATATCGTTTTTAATATTGACGAACCGACTTCTCTTTTTGTTATTTTGAGTTGATATTGAATGCTTGTATTAATATGTTCTCTTATTTTTCAGTGGAGACATGCGGATCGCACAATCCATGTTCTGGAAACCTTGTATGCTTGGACGGTACTCGTTGCGGATGTCCGTCACCCTTTGAACAAAGAGGCTTTTTCTGTATAAGTAAGCATCAGGTGCTCTTGGCACATATTTAATTTTAGAACGGGCTTGCAATGAAAAAAATCAATTTTCGCAGTTAAATTCTGTGTAATAATTTTTGTTAAAAAAAAAATAACTCCTTTCAGTAAGCTAGAAGACAAAGGTAGATTTCTTTACATTTTAGTTACTGTCTGGCAACAAAAGTAGTTGATGTTTAAAAACAGTCGATGTTAGGCTTGAAAATAACTTTTCAGCCCCTAACTTCTATGATATTACAGTTATCGAAAAACTTTAAATACAAAAGTTGTCTTAATGTGGCGCTAATTTGGCTGAATAGATTTTTCTATTTTCAATAGCAGAAATGAAAATTTCGATCCTTTTTTGAGTTAGATGGACCATTTACGAACTCGTCTAAGATTTTTGAATTCCCAGCAATATATTCCAAATTAAAAAAACAAACAAACAGAATTGCTTTAGTTATCCTATTCACAAAATAACATGGGCAAAGGCTATACGGATACATATATAAACTTTTGGACGAAGAGTGCTTTTAGGTTCTAGGAACCATAATCGGTGAAGAACTGAATGCATTTTATCACGGTCTTGTTATGAGCGCCATTTCACTAAATAGTCTTTCTATAGGAATTTATCTTAAAACACCAACTGATTTCAAGGAACAATTTTTATTGTTCTAATTTCTTATTAGATGTATAATGACAGTTTTGCAACTTAATCATTTATTAGCGTTGTATGCCTATAAAAGTTCATTTCCACTTATAATAGTTTTCCCTCGTTTTTTTGATAAAAACGAATATTATTTAATATAATATACATTTAACTCCTTTTGCTCATCTTTTCAGTTACTGAAACAAGTCGCAACTGCAGTACTTCCAATCCATGCCCAGACAATGAAGAATGTCTATCTGCTGAATATCCTGATGGTGTATGTGTCTGTCCAAAAGGTTTTGTTTTGATGTCAAATGGAATATGCAGAGGTGAGTTTTAACTATTTCAGGGTATTTGATATTTTTTCCTTTTTTTTTTAATGTAAAAATGAATAATTATAACCTAAAATGTCATTCATATTAGTTTTCCCCATCTTTTGACTAAATTTTATGTATACATTGACTGCATTTTCTGCAATATATTTTCTAAAATTGCTAAACAAATTTTTAACATTTGATTAAAAAATGTATATATAATCAATATAGTGCTGCTCAAAATATTTGCTACCAACAATAATTAATTATATTGAATATTTGTTTTTAGACATCAACGAATGTGACCAGAGTCCATTCCCCTGTGGTACAGGAGCTCAGTGCTTCAACACCATTGGCAGTTATCAATGTCGCTGTCCACCAGGAACAGTGGGCGAACCATTCTACTCTGGATGTAAGTTATATTTTGTTGTTGCTTTTGTTTGCTATTTGCATCATCTTTCATATTACTATATTCTATTTGCTTACAAAGAATAAAATAGATATTGAATAATCTATTATAAATCCAGGTCAACGACGTGAAGGTTACTGCCAGTCAGATTTGGATTGCCCCAGTCATTTGGCATGCGATGTGGAAGTAGAGCAGTGTTATGGTAAGTTTTATTTTCTGATTATAGGAGATCACCCATGATGCAGTAAAAAATTTAATCATTTTTGATATTATTATTATCATATGTATTGATACTATTATTATTATTTGTTCAGATCCATGCATTGTAAGCAACCCTTGTGGACGCAATACCAAATGCAGTGTTATTGATCACAGCCCACAATGTGAATGCATACCAGGTTTCAGAGGAAACCCTCTCGAATATTGTTATCCAAGTAAGGCTCCAATCACTCAATAATGTAGTTCGTATATCGTGACATAAATGATTATTTCTCATTAAATTCACATATGTTCATCTTTATCATTTAATTTTTGATATCAAGACCTTTGCAAATTTTATTTCTTGTTATTTATCATTTAGTAGTAATTAAATAAAATTAAAATTGAATTATCTCTAATCTATGAATTTGTTTGTTCAGTTGGGCCAGGCTGCCAGAATGACTTGGGTTGCCCAGGTAACCTGCTCTGCTTAGGTGATGGAACATGTGGATGTCCAGGAGACTTCAAGAGGGTATCAGACTTCTGTATCCGTAAGTTTCTTTTTTTTCTTTTTGTTATCTGCAGTAGTTACTTTTTAAATTAAATTCACAGAAATTGCATTTAATTAAACATTTTATTCCTTAGTTTGCATAATTTAAAATAATATAATTTTGTTTTTTTTAGTGACCAGCATCAACTGCACAACGACAAATCCTTGTCCAGATAATCAACGATGTGTATATACAGGACGTGAAAACGGCTATTGTATCTGCCCAAGAGGCTTCAAATTGCTTGTCAGTGGCGTATGTATTGGTAAGTTGCAAGACAAATAAAGATGATTCATTAGTAAATAATTTTAATAATTCTTGAAGAAACTGATTTATGAAAGATCCTTGGTATAAATTGTAATTATATTTTACCAAGATGCTTTAAGTACAACAAATAGTATTGCCTATGTTTAAATATTACTTGCTTCCATAGAATATTTAATAATCGCTGCACTTTAATATTATAAACTTAAAGATTATTTCAAAACTGAGCATTCTTTAATTAAATCTAAATTAATTGCTTTTTTTAATGTAGATATTAATGAATGTCAAGAACATGGTCATTCACTGTGTGGTGAGCAGGCAGAATGTGTCAACACTCCTGGTTCATACGAATGTCACTGCCCATCTGGGTTCCGTGGTGAGCCATATGGTGGTAAATGTGAACGTGAGGAACCACCAGGCTGCAAGAGTGACCGTGACTGCTTATACAATGAAGCATGTGAAGTATTCAGTGGAATCTGTTACGATGTTTGCACGCGTGGACAACCTTGCGGAATTAATGCTATCTGCAAAGGAGAAAACCATCGCCCAACATGTACTTGTCCTCCTCGCTACAAGGGAGATCCACGAGTTAACTGTTTCTATGTCCAGGAGTGTGGAGTGGACTTCACTTGTCCTGGCAATTTGATTTGTCTCAACAAGAAAGAGTGTGGCTGTCCACCAAACTATGACCGTACCGGAGATTATTGTTTGAAGACAAGCAGAAATTGCACAACAACCAATCCTTGCCCTACGAATGAGGAGTGTCTGTACACGGGAGTACAAGATGGTTTCTGTGTTTGTCCAAGAGGATTCGAACTCATGCCTAATGGCTTCTGTAGAGGTAGGATTTTTTTAAGTATTATTATGTTTATTTTAAACATTATGGCATATTGAATTATTCGTATTTTCAGGTATCAGGACAGCAGTGTTAGTAATGTTTTGAAATTCTATTTTTTGTGACAGTAGATTTGTAAATGAATAAAATTTAGTTATTGAAGTTTATTAATAATACTTTTGGATTATTTAATTTGTATATAACTTTAATGCATTGAATTTAAAAACCAAACATCAATAATAATTCCTGTTTATCATTATATAAGGGAATAATAGTAGCTTTATATATGTATGTTTCACAGTTCCTCTTCAATAATCGGATCAAATCCACGGAAATTTTATATTCTTTATTATATATAAAAAAAAAAGTACTGGTAATTTTTCAAAGTTCAAGAATTAATTAAATATTTGATCAACTAAAAATTTATCAAAATTTTCTCTTTTTGCCCTCTGAACTACTACGAATTTTTTTTTTATTTCATTTTAATGTATTTTTGATAATACTTTTATTGGTTTGAAAATAGTGAGTTAATGATTGTAAAGAAGTGACTACCTTAAAAGCAATATTAAATTAATTGGTCAAATTCAGATAAAGGCTAGATAATTAAAATTTTTCACAAACAATTAAAATATTTTTATTGTTTGCTAACAAAAATAAATGCAAAAAGCTGTTACCAGATCATATATTATATATGGCAAGGCACAGTGAAATCCTAAGCAATACTACATATATCTGTTTCATCCACCGATTCTGGTTCAAAATGTCTTATCCCTGGTAACTTTATTGCACACAATTCGAATATAAAAGGTACGACATTAAGAGTCACACAAATAAGTAACAAAAAATGCCAAGCGTATCAATTAATTGATTACATAGGCAGAGATTTTAAAAGAGTTCTCATGAATAATCATTACTTCTTCATAAAATTTCTTATGATGAATTTTTTTACTCTGAAAAATAATTATTATCAACATTTTAAATACATATAATTATTTATTCTAGATATTGATGAATGTATAGAGAATCCATGCGCTAAGAATGCAGTATGTACCAATTTCCACGGTGGGTATAGCTGCGAATGCAAGCCAGACTCTTTTGGAGATCCAATTATAAGAGGATGTAAGTATCTTGTTCAAACGATTTTTCCCATACGTTTTATGAATCAAAATAAGACAAATCTTTTGTTTGTTCTTTATTTTTAATTCACTCAATGAATAATCTTTTTTCAGGCGTTGCAATCACTAGGGAATGCAAATCTAATAGAGACTGTCCATCGGCTGAAGAATGCGATTTGAACACCAATCAGTGTATCAGTAAGTACATTTGAATTCAAAAAATTGCAATAATTCTACTTTATAAAGAATAAATTGGTAATATTTAAAACTATATAACTGTGATTTTTATTTCTCTACTATAAACTCTTACATAATATAAATGGTGCAACATATACAGGATGATTCATAAAGAAGCATACAGCTTCAATAGACTATAAATCAAAAACAATGTAAGATATTATACATCATCTGTAACAGAATTGTGTGGTATTATTTTGTTTTGTCAATCTCGGATCTTCGACATGTGGCCCCTTAGAAAGGGCTTTAACTTTCTTTCTAGACAATACACAGAGCAATTTTAAGTTAGGAAATTTTCGCATATGCTGCACTATGAATTTGTGAATCTCTTACCCAAAAGGGCGTCTTATGCTTGTGTACCTTCCACTGACATGAAATGTTTCTTCAGCAAGGTAAAGTGACCGGCAAAATCATTATTTACGCAATAAAGCTGCGTATCGGTACAAAATTCCAAGTTCTTTTGTTTGTCAAAATCGTTCATATTTTGAAACATCTGCGCTTTGTTTAGAATGGTTTTCGGCTTCTTTCTGAAAATTCTCCTAACGGTAGGCTGAGAAATCTACACTTCATGACTTACCTTCTGCATTGATTTTTCCTGACTTCATTGATTGACGACTTCTTGAGATACAGTCGATCGCCCAGGACTTAAATATTTTCACAAACATTCCATAGTTTTAAATTTTTCTTACCATTAATTGACGGATTTTCTAATTGGAACATTTTTTCTGAATTGTGATCAAAAATGACATTGCACATGAGGTGCGGATTCCGTTTAGCTATGTTGAAACAAAATTCTAAGCAATTTTGACTGACTAATTACATGGTACACATGCTATAGCTTATGTTACTTTTATCAAGGGTGAGATGTAAATTTTATGAGAACATCTACCTAATGAATCACTAAGGTTAATTTTTACATTATCTAGAAAGCTTATACCCCTTTATGAATCATTCTATATAATTAAAACTTGACAGCTATATTTCCCATTCGCATCGTAATCTAAACTGCATAAAACCCATTAAATAATTGTAGGGGCTATGAAATAAAACTATATACTTTTGCATCTGTGTATTAAAATGCCATTCAATGTGCAGGTCCTTGCTACATCTGTGGAGAAAAGGCAGTGTGCACAGCTAGAGATCACGAAGCTATTTGCAGTTGTCCTCCACTTTACATCGGAGATCCTTACGATCATGCAAGAGGATGCTATGAAGTTGGTACGGATTGCTGTTGATTATTTTTCCAAATAATTCAGACTTTTTATTTATAAATTCTATTAATTTAAACAGCTGGTAGTTATTATGAAATAAGTAATTTTCGTATATTTTATGAATATGTGACTTCATTTCTACCTTATCTTAACTGTCTCTTTTGTCTCTCAGTCGAAGATCTGCCTAGAACAGTACCGCCTTTGACAGAGTTATCGGTGGTGTGCTTGGCTGATGGCATCCAAGTGTCTGTGGACCTGGAACCATTTGATGGCGTGCTTTACGTAAAGGGACACAGTCAAGACCACGAGTGTCGAAGGGTTGTAAGAAACAGAGAAAGAGATATCATTGATTTCAAGGTCCTCTTCAACACCTGTGGACTGATACACATCAATGTAAGTAACTCTTATCGAGTTTGGTAAAAATTGATGAATGATGCCGATTATTTTTAAAGTATTTAAACTAAACTTAAAAGTTTGTGTGAGCGTTTTTAAATCATTTTTTCATTTGACAAAGTACTTCGGAAAGTAGAGTCTTATAATTTAAGCGTGAGATCCAATTCCATCACAAACTGTTATGTATGTGCGACAAATGCAAAAGTTCTTTTATGATGCTGTGAGAATTTTGGAGAAGGGAATTGTAACTCCTGATAATGCTTCAAAATCATTATCTGTTATCTAATATCCGTGGGGGGGGGGGGTCAGGGCATATAAAAAGTTCAAAAGAATGACAATTGGTTTTCTTAATTATAACATATATGTTGGATTAACTGATCATTGGAACAGAAAATAAATAATAAGGATAAAGATCTTAGTTAAAACTGTATATTAAGGAAATGATACATTCGAAATATAAAGATTTCGTTGAAATCAAAATCTATCAAATCATATCAAAATCTTTCATTGAACCATTAATTTTAACAAATGCATTTATTTTTTTAGGGAGATGCATCCTTTATTTTGGTCATTCAGAAACATCCTAAACTGATGACATATCGTGCCAAAGCATACCACATTAAATGTGTGTATAATACAGGAGAAAAGACCATTACATTGGGTTTCAACGTCAGGTAAATTTCTGAGATTTTGCCTTGTTAAACGATTTTTTTTTTAATTTTCTTGTGCAGTACTAATAATCTACTTTTTTTTCCATAGCATGATAACAACATCTGGAACTATTGCCAATACTGGACCACCTCCCACTTGCATCATGACAATTTCTAACGCTGATGGAAGAGAGGTGACCAGTGCTGAAATTGGAGATGATTTGCTCTTGAGAGTAGATGTGCAACCTGATTTCATTTATGGCGGCTTTGCTCGAAGTTGTGTCGCCAAAACCATCGAGGACAATGAAGAAATTCAGTACGAGGTAACGGACTCTAATGGTTGTGCAACGGATCCCAGCATCTTTGGAAATTGGCAGCTGGATCCAGATAGGAAGATCTTGGTGGCCAGATTCAATGCCTTCAAATTCCCAACTAGCAACAACCTCAGGTTCCAGTGTAACATCAGAGTATGCTTCGGTTCATGTCCACCGGTAATTATTTCTTCCACTTTATTTTTTTTTAATGAAAATTTTCTAAACAAGTTTTTGTACTGATAAAACTGTAAGACAGAAATATTAAGTGAAATTTTATTTTAAAATCTGAGAAGGCAATTACGAAATTCAGAGTTAACTATGATTTTATTCTTGAATTCTCGTTAACTCGAACCAATAAAGTATATAAAAATTTCATAGATTTCTGGTAACATATTTGCAATATTGAAAATTTCATCAATTGTTATATTTAACATCTGGGTAAAGATTTCTTCGTATCCATTTTCCACTGCACATTTTTTGAGATAGTATTTGCTATATTGCACAGCATTTTCTCACAGTTCATTTTAGAAAATATAACATTTGTAATAAGATTAACAATAATTGACACATTCGTATACGAAATTCTAAATATAAAATCAATACTCTATATTTATTCAAAGATTATATTTTCAATATAAAACTTGAAAAATCGAAAAAATAGAAAATCAGTCTCCAATTTCGAGCTGATTTAATGAAAAAGCTTCCCAAAGTTTCTATTACAAATCATATAGATCTAAATCCCTCTACACTCTTGATGTGATTTCGTTCTTATAATCTTAAAAGAGTTCATTTGTCTTATGTTCAGGAATCATACATTTGTACCGCAATTTTTCAATTCGTCAAGTTCAATTCCAATCTTGTGGCCTATGTTCAGATAAATGTGCTAACATTTAATGTTCTCATGCACAGGTGAATTGCGATGGCGTAGATGCATTTGGTAGAAAGAAACGTCAAGCACCAGATCAAAACGGCTTGACTTTGGAGGGCTTCCAGGAAGGTGCTCTTCGAGAAGAAATCATGGTGCAATCGAACGCCATCCTTACCTTCGAAAAGAAGGAGAACCAAGTGGCTCTGCCTACAGAAGGTATGTTTGTCTTTACATGGTTAAAATTTGCAAGATTTCAAAAGATTTCAAGTTTTTTAAAAAAAAGTTTATTTGGTATATTTTCTAGTAAAAAATGTTTTGATAAATGATACTCACAAATTTATCATTAAATTTTATGAAATAAATCATTATTTCCTAAGAAAGATCCTTCAACATTGAAATATTTTAAATTATTATTTAAATAAATCATTTCCAAATAGTTATAAATGCTTTTGCAACGAAGCCTGTTATTAATAAGCAATGTTGTAATATGATTGAGTTAAATCAATTCAAAATCGTTATTAAATCATAAACAAATTTTAAAATTCTGAAATTCAGGTGTTAGTAAATCATGAGCAGTCCTTTTCAATGATAAAAAAAAATTTGCTTGCTGCTTGTTCCCAAAAGCGATGTAATAATTTAGAGATATTAACAAGGATGCCATGAAATAGGCCATTATATTATAATTGATATATATATAATATATGTAAAATAATTCCAAAAGTCTACTCAAATGCTCTACGTCAGTATATAAATAGTTAATTCCTAAAAAAAGATACATTCACAGTATTTTAAACAGTGGTGTTAGAAGCAAAATTTTAAAAACTATTTTCTTACCATAAAGTTAATAGTTTAATTATAAAACTGTGGCACAAGTTCTCATTACTGGCTTTTCCATCTTGTGAGCTACGAAAGTCTTGGCTTTTTTTCTAATCGAATGACATATTCACAAAACATCGAGTTAAATTTATCTTAATTGATATCCAAAAACACACCACTTACTTTATGATACTAAGCTTTGACTGATTAAAAATTTCTTGTTTAAAATTTTAATTATATGACTGCTTTTAGGGAGTGAGTAATAAAGCAGATTACTGTTTGAAACAAACATCCTAATGTTTAACAAAAGCAACAGTGACACGTATAAACAGATATTTGCAACTTATATAATGTGCTGAAGTGGGCTTTTCTTGCGATTCCAGGTCCATCTATTGAAGAGATCGACAACGTTTGTCTGCCAAAACTTGGCCTCATCATTTCCTTGATTATCACAACCTTGCTGGCACTGGTGGCGGTAGCCGTTGCCATCTCCTGCTGGCTGATGGCGTACAGGAGGCGACCCAAAGCGGCCGGACCTCTGCCTCATCCACCAGACTTCCCAAATCCTTTGTACACGACACCCGAGCCGGTGGCCGAGCCATCGCCTGACTACTATCCGTCCTCCAACAACAGCCTCTGAGCCACAGAGACTGCAGAACCCGGGTGATTGTGTCCTTCGAGTTAACCTACTATTTATCGTTTGAGCCCCAGAGGCCAGACACTCCGATCTACCACTCCAAAACTCCTAGTTCCTCAGATGACTCGAGAGTGGATCAAAAAGAACTGTCATTCCCCGAGCGACAGAAATAGCTCGCTTTCCCGTGGGTTCTTTCTGTTTCTTCCGACTAGCTGGTATAGTGTCCCATGTGCCAAACTGTCTGACCGTCCCACACGATGCGGAGAAGCGCCCGCCTCTTCACGGCCGGGGATCCTTGTTTTGGGAGACCTGTCGGAAAATGAGCTATTGCTGCCATTCCGGGCTTTTGTAAATTTTGTTTTTAAGGAACAGGGAAAAAAATTAACGTAGCCAGGTTACGGTGCTTGGGAATCTTTGTTACCAATTGATTTTCAAATGGAGTTTGGGAGTGAATAGGGTCTTGACGGGACACTTAAGAACAGTGTGTGAATGCAGGTTGCAAAATAAACTATGCGGCTACTTTTTAATCAAAAATTAATTTTTTTAATTTATACTATTAACTGTGAGATTATATTTTGACTGTGTCAAAATCATTTAGCAACATAGCCTGTTTTGCAGCTGCATCGTTTTATTTATTTAAATTGTTTGATTTTATTACCTAAATGGTAATAAAACAAATACTGCCCCTCTTGTCTTTGATGTTTTTAAGTGTGTCCGTCAGGAACCGTTCGCTAGGCGTGTCCGTCGGTTTTTTGTGACTGGCCGAGACGCCCGAAACTTTGTGATATTTTTAAGCTATTTAATTTATTCTATTTTTGTGAGTTCACCTGTCGGCTAGAACGACAGGACGGGATATAGGTTGTAAAAGAAATCAAAATTTAATTATATGTTGTTTTTTGTGGATATATTGTAAAATTACTCCTAAACCCCATTTGACGCAAAGAAAAGATCTACTAAATGTCTCTTTTTATTTATAATGCTGATAACACGCGCTTTTTTTTTTTTTTTCGCATTTGTATATTTTTCTCAGTCGATTTTTTTTATAACATTGTTGTTTCCAGGTTGTTCTCAGGCAGCTATTTATGTTTTAATCTGTCCTCGATGCAGCTCACACTGCCTCAAAGGTTTCGTTGAGGTCCCTCCCACTTTTTTGTAACTCTTCATTAAAGGCAGCTAACCGGGGGGAGATTGACGAAAACCTTACCTTGAAACCGGCCCTCCCAATGCATTTCCTCGCCCCCCTCAGAGGAAGTGCATTTCGGGAAGACAGTTGAAGATGTGAGCTTAAAAGACCAACTTCCGGTGCATTTGATAGTGATACTTGATGTTCATAAAAAAGTGTATAGTTTTGCTACTACCATCATTCAATAAAGGTTTTTTTGTCATAAATAAATGGTCTCCTTATTTGTTGAATTCTACATTAAAAAATATGTATTCTGCACCCAAAACAAATATTTTTTTTCCTGTATATGCATGCATGGGTGCATATACAGGGTCCTTCTTTCTAGTAATTTAAATTTATGTTTAGCCATACGCAGAGAAAGTACTTTAATCCTCAAAAAAACTCAGGCGTATAATATTACTGAAAACTTGTTGATATCTATTAAATTTTGGATCCATTTAATCTAATTCACAAAAGGGTTTCTCTTCGATAAATAAGTGTTTGTAGTAATTCAAAAGAAAATGGAATACAAATTTCACGCTTAAAAATATTTTGAAATAGCTTCTTAAAAACACAATTATAATCCTCAAGTTTATTTTAATTTATATTTTAGACAAATTTCTTTCGGTAATCATTTAGTGCCACCTGAACTAATGCTTATTTAAAAAATTTGTCCCTTTAATTAATTAATATCTTCAAATAAGAATATTATAAAGTACATGTTCTAGAAATAAAAATTCATATTCGAAAATTTATTGCAATCGATATTTGGCTAGGAAGGAACTTTATTAACCTCCATTGGCTCCTTTTTCTTTATACATTCATTTAAAATGAGAAAAAGTAACATATAATATTCAAATTTGAGAAAATCATTTTAAAATGTAAAGCTTATACTGTTAAATGTATGTCCTTAAAAATTTTAATTTTATAGAAGAGTAAAACTTGTACCATTAAAATCCTGATTTTAATAATTAGGATTTTAATGGCACAATGTCATCAAATCCTAATTAATTTAATAGTCTTAACTAATAAGTTAACATAAAAAAATTTATAAGATAACAAATATTAATATAGATATGGCATTTTTGCTATTGGTAATCTGTTCTTAAAAGAACGGACGAACATTAATTTTTATATACATATTTAAACGACACATAATTTAATTATCTCTGTTCTGAGATAATGATGAATGCAGAATTAATTTGTTAGCTTGATAAAGATATAAAGCAAATTTATGATGAAATGACATTGTCATTTAAAGTAATTGATAATATAAAGTGTGATTGTTTTCATCTCAAAATACATTTAAAAAAATTTTATGTCAAATAAATTCAATACAATTTATAAAAGCGTTTTTTTAAACATAAATTCATCGAATTTCATTATAATAATAAAAGCAAAACAAGAGTTAATTCAGGTTGGTTAGCCAACAATTAAATCTGAGAGATCGAGAAAAATCAGGGAAATTCATTCTAAAAACAGGAATTTTATAAGTGGATAATTCAATTCAAAAATTCCAATAGGCCGTAATTTTTTCATAAGTGGAATAAAATATTGATGGCAACTAATGAAAATTGATTATTTATTGATAATCAGAAATAGACGTCCACGCTTGCTTCTGTTGTAAAGTGTATCTAATTGCCAACGGTAAGAGCATTTAGCGATATAAATTTCGAATTCATGCACAAACTATCAAGTACAAAGTATCGCCATTTCTCTGTAACAGATTTCCAATTCGAGAGTCAACACAATAGTTTGGGACCGCTAGGCTGTAAAAGCGTATCAATTTAAAAGAAATTATTTTCCTAATATCTCATATAAAATTCGTAAAAAATAAAAATTGAGTGATAAAATATTATTATAATATTTACATTTTATCATTCATTTTTTTTCATTACATTCACTTAGTTAATAGAATATTACTAAAATTGAACGTTTGCTCAATAATATTTGATTTTTTACCGTCGATATTTGTTGGTGATTAATCGGTAGTATGTAATTAATGGACAAATACATGAAATTCTAGCTAATTTTATGAAATAAGCTTCTTGTAAGATACAGATAATCTGAACCAAAATGCTGCATCAGGTTGTAAAACATTAATTTTAAAGAAGTACATATTCTTTCAGTTATTTTATTTCTTTGTCTTAGTGAGATTTTCAATGTATGATATCTAATATGATGTTGGTTGCTGTAGATAGCGGTCTGATGCGGGAAAATGAAATGAAGTTTTTTAAAGAAACATTCAATAATTTACATAATGTTTTAAGAGGTTGTTTGGGTTTATTGGCTCAATAGCCATGCTTTGTCATGATGCCGTAAGCTTATGGAGGATAAACAGGATTGAGATATTAAATTATATGGTAAAATGGCACGAAATGGGTTACATTTCCTAAAACATTTGGTATTTAAAACCAAATAACATTTTACCAAAGCTAACAACAAAAGTGAATTTAAATGGAAGTTGCAAAAAAAGTGAACTAACAGAGACATAAATCGTATAGGAAAAGTGCTAATAACAATGCAAATAAATAATTTTAAAAATTCAAAATTTAAGCATTTATGAACAAGTTTACGGTGTAGGTTAAGGCAAAAACCATGAAAAGACAAAAGGACGTAAGAATAGAAAGAATAATAGGACAAGTTTACTTACATTCAGGATAAGGACGAATTTTAATGCTGACATTGTTTGCATGTCGAAGCATTTTCTTGCACTACACCTGAAAGGAACTTGGATTCTGAACAATCAAGTTCTATAATCGATCTATTCATCGTATTTGCCGCTCTTGCCTGTATCGTAATACTTAACTTTTTTTTATTCGCCCGAGATAACTCGGGATTGTAAACTAATATTAATTAATCGGGATCGGGGACCAATATAAAAATTTAAAAATTCAGCTTAAAACAAACACATTTTATTTTGTTTCTTTTCTATGTGTTTAGTAATAAAATATTTTTAAAATGTGCTGATCTTTTACAATTTTTTTCAAAAATAAATGTGTAAGAGTTAAAGAACAATAAAAAGACCAAGATAATGAGTTTGATACTTTCCAAAAGAATAAATAAAATAAAGTGAATGATTTTTCTAAGCTGCTCATTTTTCCAATTATCGATATCATCCAAGGGGATAAGAACTTAGTGTACCTATGGAGAAAGGAGGTGGGTCAGATCGGTCTCAAGAGACTTTCAAAGCTGGAGATATATTAACAGTCGGTTACAACAAATACTGTGGATATTGTATCATTTAGCGATAAAATGTTCTCGGCTGTACAAGAATGTCCATATCATTCAGACAAAAAAAATCTCATATTAATTTACAAAAAATTATTGAAGCTAATTTAAAATCTTCTTCTAAGATTGAAATTTTTACATATACATCATTAATAGCAAAAAAAAAACCTCAGCCGTTTGTAAATTCATTGAACATGTAATTATGATTTGGTAAGTTGGTTGGTTGTTTTTTGGCACAAGAGCCATCTTTGGACAAACTGCGCCATCCATGTAGTTAAAAAGAAGTTAAATATTCTTTAAAATTTAAATAAATGAATGGTTGCATGAAATCAGAATAAAATGGTTAAAAAACACTGGAAACTGTAGCCCATGATTATGTATTTACAATGAAAAAAATTTAAAAAGTTAAAGCACTTGAAGAGTTTAAATGGATAGTATAAATTTAATAGCATACAAAAATTTAAAAATGTTTGGATGGTTGTTCTCTCCCAATAAATCAGCGAGATTTAAAGGTGATGAGGGGAAAAACTGATTATGATGAATGTTAAAAGCTGGGTACTCGATTAAAATATAATGAACTGCAAAATCTGTGCAACATGTGGAACATATAGGTGCCTTGTCACCGAATAGTAGGTGCTTGTGAGTGAACCGAGTATGCCCTACACGAAGGCATGTTGGAATAATAGTTTATGACATAAATGTAAACAAAATTTTTTATTAATGATTCCAAGAAAAATTCTGACCTAAATCTCTGGCTAATATCTAAAACGATATTGCCTTCCTTTGCAAAATATCAAAGAAAAAGATTTTTTTCTCTCTTTTATTCAAGTTATTTTAATTCAAAGAAGAAAACAACAGCAAAAGATATTACAACATTTTTGACGCCTTTGAATTTGATTCTTCATTTTCATAAACTTAAAGCATCAAATAGCACATCTTTTCACTTTGAAGTGTGTGAAAATGATCATCAACAACTATTGGATGCATTATTTTGGCTTGAGCGTTGTCTTCTTGTTGAGATTTAGGTTAAACTAGAAGAATCGCTAAAATCTGACCAGATATGAGAATTAAGAACTGATCAGATATCTCACGAACCTAATGATTTCAATCACGGATGTTTATCTTTCATCCTTGTAAAAAAAAAAAAAAAAAAAAAAAA
>JAPMOQ010046157.1:0-39509 GCA_026543055.1 Argiope trifasciata
TATTAGTGTAATCCAATTTCACCAATTCGAGGTTTTGAAAGCACAATCAAAGGGAATGCCATTCAAACGTTATTCTATTATAAAATAAAATTTATTTCTCGTTTCCTTCAAACAATATATTTTTCGACAAGATATTATTTAATTATATTTGTGTCATTAATATGGTTGTGGAAGAAAACTCCTGAAATGTTGAAGATGGTAGATGAACAATGTTGGCAAATCAAATGGTCAACAGCATCCACACGATTTACACTAATTAACATTTCTCTTTTCAAAACAAAATTTAAAATATTATTAATCTACTTTATGTTTCTTTTTTTTGTAAGAATATACTTAAAAAGAACTAAGAAAATTTTCTAAATCAGATAAGAAAAGGATGTTTTTTTTTCTCAGACATGAAAAAAAAATTTAGAAAAAAAGAAAAAAAATCTCTTAAAAAAATGTAGGTCAATATTGATAATTTTTTATATATACATTATAGCGGAAAGGTGATAATATAATAAAACCTAATATCAATATCAATATATATATATATATATATATATATATATATATAGATAGATAGATAGATAGATAGATAGATAGATAGATAGATAGATAAAGGAATATCTTTAAAGTAAAAAAGTTTTTTAAGTAATATTTCCATCTTTCTTCAAGCGAAGTATTTTATTTTAATACTTGAAAATTTATGATTAGAATTGCAATCTATCAAGAAAGGAATTTTATGCATGAAAAAAGCCTTACTCATGATTTTAAAAAAATGGAAAAAAAGATGCAATATTGGAAATTTTAGAATGCATGAATGGAATAAATTATATTTTGAATGAAAATCGTCCGCCATGTTCAGTTACTGAAATTACTTTCGGTCATCTTGCATCTACTGTTTCCAAGCAACTATGAGAAATTTAATTTAAAACCGGCAAGCGATTTATGTTGCCACCGGGGAGTGACTTTGAGTTATAATATAAATTTCTCTCTGATATAAACCCTTGCTAGTTTCGAATTTCAAGAATATTTTTTTAACATTTATTTTCTTCTCCTGCTAGTTTCTGTTAAACGAAACTTTTAAATTTTGTATTTAACATTTTAAAACACTTGTGATAGAAGAAAAATATATATATATATTTTTTCCTTTTCAGCTGGAATAAAATATCTGCTGTTATTATATTTCGAATATTTTAGTAGCGTTTATTTTTAAGAAATTGAGATGGATGAGAATAGCTCAAAATCAAGAAACGTTATTGTTTCTTCTCTTATAATTTCAAATGCAACAAGAGATTCTTATGAAATAGAGAATTATTTTAATAAATCATGTAACATTATATTTAACAACATTTATATTACTAAGAGACAATAACAAAATATAAAAATCAATTTAATATAAAATCTTTTATATAAAATCATATTGAATTATAACAAAATTTATAATTTTCTATCAATATTATTTTACCTTTATTTTATAATATATACAAATATCTTGCTTTGTTTTACAAAAAATTTAAACTCCTTTTTAGCAAATGATAAGCAATAGGATTTAAAAATATTCAACATTTCCATAGTTTAGATCATCATTTACTATTGAATTTATAGAAGAGATGTACGTCGGGATTTTATATTAATAACGTCACTAATTATTGATGAAAGACTAAAATTTTTAAAAAAATGTATAAGGAGAAATTTATCTGACGAGCGTAGAGTGAAAAACAAAACAAGCTCGAATAGCAGAAAATAAAATTCTTAACACAGGTAGCAAAATATAGCCTAATACTAAAAAAGACAATACTTGTATAAGTCTATAGAATACCTGGAAGCATCGAATCATTGTTAAAATATATAAGCACAATGCATACAGACAGAACTAACTGGATATCAATTTTTTAAAGAAATCATTCATGGCTATCACTCGTGTGTGTGCCTTGTTTTCATAGCTCCCTTGGCAGAATATCGAAAGATATCGAAGGATCCCATATTTAAGTTCTAATAGCTTTATGCTAAAAAATACTGAAGTATTTCATGTATCACCTAAATATTCAAAGATCATATGTTTGTCTTCAATACCACAAAATTCGTTTCAAAATCAATAATAAAGACCGTAAAGATATTTGTAAATGCACAGAGTCATCGACCGTCCCTGACTTTAGTATTTATCAAAAATGTCGGTAAAATTCGCTAGCAGGGAAGCGATATTACACTCTGATAAATGCATTTAAAGTTAAAAAAAAGTACTATTTGTGTAGCTCCAATGAAAATAATACATAAAATTTTAAAAGTTCATACAAATCAGATAATTACACAGAAATGAATATTTAAATTTTTATGTCCTTAAATATCAGTTAAATTATAAAAAACTATGATTTTTTTTCTTTCGAAATGTAGTTTACATAATTAAAATGCATTTTCAAAATTTATAATGTTATAATTAATAAAAAAATTAAATGTTACATACATATATCACCATTCTTAATACTGATATAAAAAATCATTTCAAAATTATCTTATTAACCTAAGAATAAATCGTTTCTTTTTTTTCTATTTTAATATAAAAAGGGGTATTAATAATTGTTTAAAGAGCGTAAAAATTATCATGCCTTTCCGAACAACAAAATTAAAAATACTCTTTAAAGTTCAAATATTTTACTTCAACAACCCCATTTATGGCTTATTAATATGCTTTAAGGTAATTCAAATTTATCCACAGTCAATGATTAAAATTAAAAAAACGTTTAATTTAAATAGCGGCTTTATAGTCACCGTTTAAGTGTAATTGGATTTTCCGCTTCAAATATTACAGATAATATTTAATAAAGTATTTATTCTGCAATTGAAAAACTGTAGCCCATTGCTTAGAAGTTATCGCCTCAAAATAAACCGAATTTTGATAAAAGAAAAAAAAATCTATTTTTTATTGTTTTTTCTTTTATAAATTTTATTAATACTCACATTATTTTCAGGAAAATTAAGTAGGGCAGATAAAGGTAAAGTGATGCTGTTAATAATCTTTTGGCTGTAATAAAATTTGCGCAGTAATTTCTTATTTCGTGCATATATTATTGTAATGGTCTTTTCTTGTAATGCTCATAATTGGAGTCTTTTTTATTTTATTAAAGGAAAGCAATAAACTGTAATTTTGCTCCGGAATTAGAATAAAGTTATTTACACCGTGATATGAGATTCCAATCCTAATAAATCATAAGATAGTTATATTCTTAGATTATATAAAAATTTAATTAATTAATCATTGTTCAATGCGTCTTAAGAAATAATATATAAATAAGGTTTTTCTTCTAAAAACTCTATCGAATGATGAATTACTGAAAACTCAAAATAAACGTGTGTTTTTTCTCTAGAAAAGTAAGCATAAATTTATTGCTAACGTTTTAGTTTTCTTGTGAAACTTTTGCTATATTCAGTTTTAATTTCTGATTAAGGGTAAAAATTAATCCCACCATATGCAGCAACACCGTTGAACCTTCTCAAAAGTTTTGAACCATTATAATGGATGTAAGGACTCAAGTTTTAACTCCTGATTAAAAAGAATTTTTATACATCACTTGCTGATTTGCTTTATTGCTTTAATATCTTAAAGCCCGAGTAAACTGAATAGCAAGTTCTTAATATTGTTTTACAATTTTAAATTAACTATCAGCATTAAAAAATATAAAAAATACGTTTTAAAATTTGTAATTCAGTTGATTAAATAATATCCACTCGGATGCTTTAGGACTACATGCTAAAAAAATTTAAAAAAATATGGGCGAGTTTCAAAATATGTAACTTTATTTCTCAAATAAATAAAAATACGAGGTGGGCAGTAACATGAACTATTTCTTCTAAAATATTTTCCAATATTTTTCATAAATTATCTTATTTTTTCAAAGCCAACTGTATAGAGAAATGGAATTGCTGAGCCAAATTACTCTATCGATATAAAACGTGTTCCATGAAAATCTTAACAAATGGGTTTCTTAATCTTCTGTCTAAATATCAATCGGCTTTACTCTAATTTTCATAAAAATTTTTAATTATATCTGTGAAGTAAATAAGAAAGATATTCTATAGATTATATAGATATTCTATTATTCTATATATAAGATTTCATAGATTCTATTTTCTTTATAATATCTGCATTTTAACATCGAATGAATGTTTGATTTAAAAAAAAGATGTTAGTATCGATGAAAGCTTGGATACCCAAGATTTTTGCTTTGAATCATTTTTTTATTGAAACGAATAAAAAAATACGAATGATGTTATGCGGTCTATTTATTTGGCTTTCTTGTATTTTTTATTACTTTTTAAGCCGTATTGTTTGAATTTGTCATTCAAATTCAATGATTTTAGGTTGGAGCCAAAATTATCATTATAAGAAACATAGGTTGTAATGCTTTTAGTCTTGCCCTCTGGAATTCATTTTTTTCATATTCATATTTTTCATTTCTCTGTGATTCATATTTTTATTTTCTTTTTTCATTGAAAAGGTCAAAAGAGCATCTGGTCACTTGATTCCTAAGAAAACATTTAGAAATATTCTATAATCTAGATTTTGAATACATTTCCAAAAATGTCAAGGCACAAAAATTGCATTGCATGTCTTCATTGAAGTTTACATTCGAAATATAAATCATCTAAGGTTTTGAGTTTAAATTATACCTACAACCTAGTTACTATCTTGCAAAGCTTAAAAGTTTCCTAAAATCCCTTTCACAGAGCACATTGAAGAGACCGAGCTCAGCACAAACGCATCATCCAGTGGAAATAAAGCAAGGACCCATATGAAGATTTCGTGCATTCTTTCCTTCAATCTAACCTCCACATCAAAAGAGTTTCAACTCCTCAGGAAACTATTAAAAGAGTGTTTATTTAGAATTAAGGAAGATGCAAAGACGTTGCAGAGTGTTCTGGAATTAGTTCATAGTTACCGCATTGTAAATGTTCGAGCAAGATTCCGAACAAAAGACTTTCCATCTAAATTGAAATAGAAATATAGTGTCTAAAATTAAAGGTTATTTTGGAACGTAGAGATAACAAAAGCATCATGCAACCTCAGGATTATTATTATTTTTAAGTATGTATCTATTGCAAAATAAAGATTGTTATGTCTGTGTCCATCACTTGAATACAATTTTTAAAGAAAACATTGTGGATCCGTCTTTGTATTGCCAATATTCATCAACGAAAGTATAGAATGTTGTCATAAGGATTATATCCATGATACTAAACTTCCTGTGGTGATTGGGTCTATTTCTTTTTAAAATACGCAGAAAATAAATCGTAAATCATAAAAAAATTAGAAAAAAAAACATTTTCACGTAACATAAACACTTTCGAATTAACATTTTGAATCAAATATGGGTCATGAGAACACTAGAAGTGTGTATTACTGACGAACACCTTCAATGAAGAATTAAAACATCTGTGATTTAATTAATTTTAGATAATGAATTTAAGATAAAATGCAAAAATTCAACATATAAATCGCACTCGGATAATGAATCATTTATTCAGAAATAATTGTGCAAAGTAAATAGTTTCTTAAATTTTCCATACATCTAAATTAACTCTAGTAGTTAAAAATAATTTGAAAGTTATTAATTCTTTCGTTATAAAATAGTTTTTTTTTCTCTCAAATCAATTCTATACAGTAAAAATAATTTCTATAAGCTGAAGTAAATAAAGTTACAATAAAAAGATAAAAAAAATGAAAACAAATATATTAAAGTTTAACTATTGATGCTTTTCTGAAAAACTTTTTGTGAGGTGGTATATAAAAATATGCTTGGAAAAAAGCAGACAGGAAATATATAAAAAAATACAAATATATATTTTCTTATGTTTAACGAAATGTGTGCTTTGCCTTAGTTTCTGAGCTTTTAATTTTCAGTATCAAATCATTTTTTAAATTATATAAAACTAAACTGTTATGTCAAAGTTAAAATACCGTGATATAATTTGATTTAGATGTATAGTGTAATGCTATTAAAATATTCCAAACTAATTATACTGTGTCTGGCATTTAGAAATCAAATTTCATCGAAATAAAAACTTATTGTTGATATTTAGCTATTGCTTCTTTTTTGCATAGCCAGTACATTCTGTGCATTATCTATATTTATTATTTATTTCGCAGATAAGGGCTCATTTTCACAGTTTCTGTTACCATTTTGAATGAGAAATTCAATATATCCTTATATTTTAAATGTTTGCTGTAGCTCTTTCCTGAAACATGAATGTGAAATAAATTTAGATTATTTTTTATTATCATCTAATCAGATTATAAAAAGTGTTATTATTGACAGATAATTTAAAATGCTGTAAATATGGAGCTTTTAACATTTCACTCATAAATCATGCGATAAAAAGCCCATAAAGCGCATAAATGTACTGAAAGAATAGATTTGACAAAGCAAAAAGGTACAAATAATTTATTTTAAAATGTCTGTTTTTTTAATAATTTATTTTGAAATGTAAATATTTATATTCATATGTTTAAAGTTTTCATGAAATAAAAGGATTAGATTTTAGAATACAAGGGCATTTTTGAAAATTATTCTTAATTATAAACTAATTTTGTTTCTTCTGCACATAAACAATGTAGCCCCTACCAGGTGTCCAACAAATTATTTGATCGTTTTTAACTTTACAAATTTAATGATAAAAAGAAATAAACATTGATATTAGATTAAAATAAAAAGGTTTCAATCTAATATCAATTTTAGATTTAATCATTCTGTTTCTTTTGAGTTGCCGAAATAAAAATTGCAATAATCCAATTTGATAGAATAAATTAAATTCATTTTACATTTTTGACCAACATTGCATACCTCCAAACAATACTCCTTAAAGATCTTTTAAAAGCAACTTCAACTTCAATAAACATTCTCATTCAAACGACTTTTACTAGGGAAGATAGCGTACATTCATTTCAATCCACTCTTCACATTGGACGAGTTTCAGCTCCAACGAAAACCATTAAGGGACTGATTGCTTACCATAAGTACAGATGGAGAGTCTTACAAGAAGAGCCATAGAGTGAATTCGAGTTTGGTTACAGCGAACACGGGAAAGGGGGTCTTCCAAACGAGAATTCACGCGCAATTTACACAAAAGGGTTTTCTCGACATCTAAATTGTAAAACCCCTCCATCCAACTAGAGAATGTTCTGCGGAGTTTGCCCCTCATAGAAAGTTCATCGCCCCCGTTCATTATGTTGATTCCTATTGAAAAGCTTATTCAAACTCTCTGGCTTATGGAACATTTGGAATTATTCGTGTAATAAATTCGAATTCTTGTTTGCATTTCAGTGTTTGGTAGCGAATCATGGCTGTGGAACGAAATATTTAGGTTTGACTGGATCATTAGTAATGATATTCCATTCGAACTTTAATACTAAATAGTTTTTAAAATGCATTTTATGATAGCGTATCTTACTTAGAGTATTCATTCTTAATATTTATTATGTCAATAATATCAGAAGTAAGACATTCTTGTGATTTGAAACAAATTTTGCATTATTTAGAAATATTTTTAATGATTTCTAATGATTGATTGATATTTGTTTTGCGTTACTTGTGTTTGCTAATTTATAATTAGGATATATTTAAAGTTTGGGTTAGAAACAAGCATAATAAAGTAGGTATTCTAGTGATATAGCTTAATAAATGAAGATTTAATATGATCTATGAAAATATTACTTAAAAATAATTTAACTGATATATATTCTATTACAAAATTTGAATCATTTTTTTTAAATACTAGATAAAAAAGGAATATAAGTATTGAATTTCTAATTACTTATATGTATTCTAATTTTCCTGGATCAGAATACATCTCTACTATTAATAAAAGGTTGAAAGAAGGGGAGTGCATTTTTATATATTTGTTTTGGTGATATGCTAACCAAACGATATATTCAAAAGTTCATACAACCTATGGATATATAAAAATTCAGGATGATTCAGGTGCTTCTTGGCGAAGTCAATAGTTAAATTTTAAAATAATTCAAAATATTAATAATTGATTTTTATGCGTTATGCATGATAATTTCTGAAAATATTATCTCATAAGAAGGATATTCCAACAACACACATTTCATGAATTATATAATATGTGTATATTATGAGCAAGAAAACATTATATGTTCTTCAAAATTTGGAATTTAAAAATATTACTCTGAGGAAAACATATTTTGCTCAAGATGTTTAGAAGCTACTTTTAGATACCATTATTTCCTATGAACCAAAGGTTGATAGTTGAATGTGCGTTTATAGAATTTAAGTCTTCTTTTAGTATAACATTTAATATAAATCTTAGTTTAATTTTTCAGGTAAGCTAAACGTAGCCTTTCTATTAAAAAGTTATGTACTTTACAAATTGTATTAACTAACAGATTTATGGAAAATATTCAATAAATTAGCATTTTGTAGTTGGAATCATAAAACTATTTGTTCATATAACATTTCAATTTTTTGAAAACCCTTTATATTAAATTTACTGAAACTCAGCAATTTTATGTATTGAAATTTATGATCATACAAAAAAGCAGAAGGAGTAGTCTTCTCGAAACATTCTCGTATGTTCTCCAATAAATATCTCACTGCTTTTCCTCGACATAAAGGGACCTAGGTGGTCTTGTAGTAAGATCTTGTCTTAAGACCCGGAAGGTTGCAGGTTCGAGGCCCGATTCTACCGTAGATCCACCGTGTACGCAGGTCTAGTGCAAATATGTAGGGGCAAACGTCCTTTTGCTGGTATGGGGTGGAAATTTTAAGAGGAGGTGCCAGCTTAGGTGTCTTCCTCGTCGTCTTAACATAGTTCAAAAAAATAAGGTCTGTCCCAAACTAACCCAACTATTGCTTCGAAATGGAAGGTTAATAAAACTAAACTAAATCCTCAACACAAAATTGTTGAGCATAGGAAAGCTAAATATTTTTGATGGTATTGGTTTAGTTTAGTTTAGTTATATTAACTTCCCGCTTAAAGCAGCACGACTGCTATTTTGGGACGGACGTCGTAATTTTGAACCAAGATCAGGTGACGAGGATGACACCTGAAGTGGCACCCCCCTCTCCACATCACACCACACCACATCAGTGGGAGGATGGATGGTATTGGTAAATGATGGCTACCAGCAGTTTTAATGAAACTATTGCTAGAATGTGCATTTTGAACGTAGAAAAACGATTGAAACCGATATTTGAATTGAAATCGAAATTTGCCAGCCGATTGAAACCGAAATTTGGCTTGAAATAGCACTTGCTAGACAACATTCTGACAACAACATGTCATTGATTTCAGTCACTGAGTTGTCGTATTAACACTTATGTGTAAGTGCAGACCGACAGATAATTTACAATTTGATAAATTTGGCCAAACTGTTAAAAGTACCCGCATTTTTGATAGTGTACTTATTTATCTGCCTTTGGATTTTGTAGTCGTTGATTTCACGTGTACTTCATCAAATAGACAGATAGTCAGATAATTTTATAGCTTTCAAAATTTGGTAGTAATTCGAAATAACAAATTTCAATTGCTTAGCTGAAAGTGTAGTTGAGTTATCACACTCACAGATAAAAAAATATAATTTTAAAATGAGCTTTAATGACGAAGAGAAATCTGAAATGTTGGAATTGATCAAAAACAGGAATTGGAATTTTTTCATGATACCAATATTTTCTTTAAATTAAGTATTAGAAAGAATGATTTTTTTCTGCTGAATTAATTGATTGACAAATATAGACATTTGTCTCAATAAAAAACTGGTAAACAAAGTATGCAATAAAATGCTGAAAAGTGTCTAAAAATTTTTTTTTTTCATTTTTAAATATGTGTGGACTTAAAAAAACTGTTTCATAAATATATATTTAAAAAAAAAATGCTTCTTTTTTCTCCTTCTGTGAAAGAAACCATTTAACTTTCAGAATGATCATCGAAAGTTAAACATGTTTCTCAAAATGAATACATAAATTGTTTTGATTTTAAACGCTTGCATATTTAAAATCTTTTGCAAGCGATTATACATAATTTGTTGAAAATAAACTCAAAAATTAAAAATAATATCTGAGTCTCTGAATTTTTATTAAAAGTGACAATATTCTTTTTTCTTTCTTATAATGTTGTAAGTAAACCTTTGATAAAATATTTTCTATACATTCTATCAGGTTTTAAAATAATTTCAGGGATATTGTGTCCTCTAATTAATATGATTTCCCTACAATTGTGTTTAATTGAATATTGAAGCAAGATTTTATGATTTATAACCTTTCTTTTTTAAAATTTTCTATACTTAAATATCATTTCAAAATTCAAATCTTAGAGAGCAACGTATTAATTCTTCTTATCACATATACAGTGGTCATATGACCTTTTTTGCTTTTTTATTTAATTTCTTTTCCTCTGTTGTGAGAATTTTGAAAATTATTCATGATATTTTGGAGGTTTTAATTTAGTTATATATAAATGGCAGCTCCCACTCTCCTTATTTTTTATTCGTCTTTGTTATACTTTTGTATTTGTCCAAAGTGCGAAATGCATGTTATTTAGCAATATAATTAAATTCTTAATAATTACCTTCTTTATCAATTAAGAGAAACTTACTTCAATCCACATATGCCGGGTGATCCAAAAGCCAGGACGAACTTAACTTTAATAAAATGAATCATTCGAAATCGAATAAAGATAAAAAGATGCATTTTGCACCAAACGAATGGAAACCAAGCTGGGTTTTAGGTTGCAATGAAACAAAAATAGTTATGTTGGCATCAAACAGATGGTTCTGTCAGATTTCTGATGTAAGATTATACAGAGAAACAAATGTTATAAAAAGGAACAACAGCAGCAGTTAATGGTAATAGAAACTTATATTCATCAATATGCTGTCCATAGTTGAGGAAGACCTCTTAATTAAACTGTATTATAAGCGCCATTGCATCATTGCGAGATACATAAAAGGTAGACGAGATAGCAAAGGACCAATATTGTCTTCTGCATTGAACAAAATGATGAAGAAATTTGCAGCTGCAGGTTATTTGGTGTCATGTCCAAGAACTGGACGTCCCTCAGCAGTCGCTGCTGTTGCCACGACAGTAGAGCAGATGGTGCAGTATATGTTGGCGGTTTCTGCCTATGGGGAGTGCAGTGCTCGAGAAGTTTTGAGGCAGACAGGAGTATCGTATGGAAGGGTTTGGAGAGCATTGCGAATAACTCCAGATAGTATTTCAGCTTCATATTAAATATTATGTACTCTCAGAGCAACTTTGAATGCTAGACAAGAAACTTAAAAATACTAAATAATAAATATAAATAATAACAATAAATATAAAAAATCATAATAAATATAAAAAATCATAATAAATAAAGAAATAATAAATAAAAATTACTTGAAAAAATCAGAAAACGACAGCAATAATTATAAAAAAAGGGAATCAAAGCCTTATATTAATTAACTAACTTATTTTTGAAGCCTAAATATCATTCAATTCCTCTGGAATTTTAATTAATCCAAATACGTTCCTTTTACCGCAAAGCAACATAACTTTTATTCCAATCCATATAAATTTATCTTTTACCTGATCCTCAGCTTAGTGTTTAGTGTTTAAAACTCCTCTCCAACTAACGTTCATGCACCGTTCTGAAGAGACGCGGAACCAAACCACCGACAGATAATGAGGGCGAACTTGATAATTAGTAATTAAAGCGAGTAAAGCTTAGCTATGAGCATTCGCACCAATAGCGGAGCTCTGTTTCGGAACTGTTTAGATTGAATCCATGTACCTCGAATTTGATTATCTAATTAGAGAATGAAGCATTAATGAAGTCAGACGATTTTGATTCGTAACAGCATTATTGCATCTTGTGAGCGATGATCAACTTTTATAGGCAAATTCCTAGAATAAGGAAGATCGAAGTTTAAGGAAGATGTGTAAACGGCAGCCCAATTTGATAAGTGTGAAGGATTACCGAAATGTCCTTGTTCTTGTAAATTGTCTTAGAACTATCTAATATATTCTTATGAAATTGCATAAGATAAATGAATCGGCATTGCTTTTAAAAAGTTGTTATAACCATTTACTTAATATTAGTATTCCATAAATACCTTATGAATAAAAATAAATGTTAATAAATTGCAGTTAATAAGCTGTATATTTCTACTTTATACAAAGTTTATTACAAAAAGTGTAGTCTAATATGCAAGTAAACCCTCTTTAAAATCAAGATACACTCCGTAAAGCATTATTAATTCTTAACTTTAACATTATTAATTCTTAACTTTACCTTACACCGAAACATATAACATTTTGGCTGCCGCAACAATTTTGGACGAATGGTATCAAAACTCAAATTCATCAAATCAAAATTCTAATTTTAATCTTTCAGAGAAGAATTTGATTAGTCACTAGACAGTTTCTATTATCTTTTCTTTAACATGTAGTTTCCTAAGTGATTCACATCTATTATCTAATTATTCTCTTCTCTTCTAGAAATAAGAGATAGAAAGAAAAAAAAAATCTAATTAGAGTATGGTCATTCCCAAGGATAGAAACAAGATATTTAGTATTAGTACCTTCCGAATAAAAGTTGAAAAAAATACAACAGGATACTTCAAAACTCATATTCAAAAATTTAAGGGGCAAAAAAAAAAATCCATCTAAACATCATTTTTTCTCATTAAATATGCATTATCTAAGAACCACCAGAATGTATCCATTACTGTCACATGACAGAACGAAACATCAAGCGTAAAGGGAAGGTACTAAATAATTTTATGGCAAAATTACAGAAACAGTTACACCGGTAGTTACCAACAGTTACGTCGCGGTACACCTGCGACGTAGTGAGTGCCGGACTTTTTCAAATATACCCATATTCCTCGAACGGCGCAGGCAGCTAAAGAAGTTCTTGAAACTAGTGCCTTTTTAGAAACGATGGTGCTTTCATAGACGAGACTTTCCAAATGGCCCCACATGAAAAGTCAAGACAGGTAAGATCAGGTGAAAATACCGGTCAAGATGTGGGCTCATCTCCAACCAATCCAGCACCCTGTAAATTTTACGTCTAAAGTGCTCCGCACATATAAGCTGAAATGGGGTGGTATTCCATTGTGGTGGAACCATATACGTACATGTGTGTTAGCTGAAACAGATTGAAGTAACTCTGGCAATACCTGCCGTAAAAATGCGAGGTATGATCTGCTGTCTAGTCGGAATGACAGAAGGTATTGGTCGATCAAATGGTCACCCACAAATCCAGTTCAAACATTTATAATGAAACGCTTCTGATAAGCATAAGGACGTGTTACGTAAGGATTGATAGATACCCACACATGTAGTCGGTGCATATTAGAAATATCTTCACATTTAAAGGTATGTTCATCCTTGAATAACACATGATGTGCACTAAAATCAAGTTTCACTGGTAGCTATTGTAAAAAACCATTGTGCAAACTCAACACATGGAGCATAATCTGCAGATATCAAGGCTCTCACTTTCTGTACATGGTAGAGGGATGCGGCTTCGAAACTGGAAGGTCTCATGTTTGTGATCCTAAGCCACAGAAGAACATTCATATCAGCTGGACTAGTGAATGTTAAATCCATCCGCTCCTGCCAGTGGTGTGGTTTGGAGAAGGGGTAGCTGCCTCGAGTGCTATCCTCGTCAAGACAGTGGTTTAAAATTCCAAGAACAGTCAACAAATACTCTAGGTTTGGTTTAAAAACAAAACATTTATATAACTTAACTGAAATTTCTACTAATCCTACGGGAGTAATCCTTCGTTTTGTAGTACTCGTCAAATAATCTAGTGAGATAAAGTTCACTTAACTGTTTGGGGAGTACTACACGGGGAGACGGCGAGAGAAAACTTTCGCATACTATCATCAGAAAGATCTTACGCTCTTTGTAGAATGCCCTTTAAAATTTGTGGTTCCCGTTTTACATTCTCATTTATGCAACTGGTTGGTCAGTTTTCGGTCTCGCAAGAGTGTGCTTGTCAACCACTTTCTGATTACCATGCTTCACCATATCTTCTGGAATCTACGATAGAAATGACAATGCGAAAGAATATTCGCACTTTTTACTTTCCATTACAGCGCCGTCCAGTGGTTTATAGCTTGCTTTCTGCCCAAGTATTTATTGATGAAAATAGCTTGCTTAGATGTTTTCTATCAAACCATAAATTTTTGTTTAAAAGTTTCGCAACACCTTGTATAATCATTTCAAGCGAGCTAGAATTTTTCTTCAATGTTCATATATTTGGTTTGTTAAATTAACATGTTAAGTTTTGCATTTAACTTCCCATACAGTAATAGACCTTAGAAAATTATGCCGATAGATGTCTTTCGTCTGGCTGAATGTATAAAATTGATTAACATTCCTCTTAATGAAAATATTTATGCACATTATGGTATATATATTAACTATGATCTTCCTTAAAAGAATTACTGAATTATATAAAATTAGATCAGAAAATGAATTTAATTTCAGGAGAGGAAATATTTAAAACCTGAAAATTAGTAAAAATATAGATATTGAATATTATGATGTTAATTCTTTACTCTGTATACTTGATAAATGAAAAATAACACCATAATAATAAAAAATACCGTTTTTCATCCTTTCTTCTTTTTACACCTGGAGAATACGTTTATTATGAAATAACTTTCAAAGTTTTCAAAAACTTAAAATTCACCTTCCCATCTTATTGCATACAAATTAATTTTTGATTTTATTATTTGAATTTTTACGATTAGAATTCCAAATCCTCTGGAAATACGTTTTGTGCATGCCACAAAATATTTTACAAGACCAAAAAATTTGGAGACCTCGAATAGAATAAATTATCTTTTGATTGAAAATCGGCTGCCATGATTATCAGTTACTAAAACTATTTTCACTCATCTTGCATCTAATGTTGCCAAGCAGCTATGAGAAATTTAATTTAAAAGAGGGAAGAGATTTACGTGGCCACCTGCTAGCGACGTTGAGTTATAATTCAAATTTCTCCTTGATATAAGTGTTTACTCCTTTCAATTTATAAGGAATTCATTTTTTGAACTTATTTTCTTATCGTCCTAGTTTCGGTTAAAAGGAAATTTTGAAATTCTGTTTCGAAAACTTAAAAACACCTGTGATAAAAGAAAAAGATATATTTTGCTTTTCAGCTAAACTGATAGCTCTGCAATTTTTCACTTTTTTTGTTTTGAAAATAAACGTTGCATTTTGAACATTTTAGCATTGTTTATTTTCAAAAAAAATTAGATGTATTAGAAGGTATCAAAGCTTCCAAAGCGTATTGTTTGTTTTATAACATTGTGCTTGCTTAATGCTGAAAGCATGAACACATTCCTGAAACAGAGAATTATTTAAACAACCAAAGATATTGAATTTTACATTCCAAATAAAAATCCTACAGAGTCAAAATAAAAAAAAATGTAAATTCAATAAAAAAATATATCAATATTACTGTTTATAATTTTCTTTTATTATAAATATCCTGATTTGAAATATGAATACTTTAAATTCCTATTAAACAAATCCTAAAATAAGTTAAGGATATCCAGTATTTCTATGGCTGAGAATATTTATTTATATATTTTAAAAAGGAAATCCTTATTGGGTTTTCATAATATTGATATAAATGATTTGGAATGAAGAGATAGAAATTCAAAAATGTTGTTCAGGAAAAATTCGTCATATGAGTATATGATGAAAAACACAAGAAGTTCGACAACAAATTGCTGTGCTTTATTTCTCAAGAAAATAGGAAGCATGGGTAGCAAAACGCATATGAAGCCTACACAAAGAAAATACCCGAAGAATTCAAAAACACACCTGCAAGTAGTGAATCAGTCTTTGCAACCTTTAAAGCCCAATGTAGGCTTAGAAAGTTAATTAGAAATCAATACTCCAAGAAAATAATTTATTCATTAAACATTCCTGTATGTTTCTGCGTTTTTATAGTTTGCACATAATATCAAAAGATCTACAAGGATCCCATACCTTGTGTTCTAAGGGATATTTCAGTTAAGATATAGCTAAAATATTAATATATTTCATGTATCGCTCACATATTTTTAAAAGGTCGTAATTTGTACCTTCAAATTCAAGAAATGCATTTCAAAATCTCTAAATGGCTGCCAAATCCGCCAAAATCTCCAAGAGACGAATTGTTCAGTAAACAATATTAGAATCTGATAAAAATATTTTTAAAAAATATTAACTAAACTAATAAAAGAAAAATATTTTATAAATTCAAATGCCAAAACGTCGAATCATTCAGAAATAAATAAAATTTTCATTTTTATTTTAACTAATTATTAAAACATTTTAAAACGTAGTTTTAACTTAATTAAAATTTTCCTTCATAATTTATAATGTCACTATTAATAAGACAAAAATTCATGTTAAAATTCCAATCTTAGTACTTATTTAAAATCTATTTTACTTGCTTAAAAGCAATTTTTTTGCTTTTTCTTCACTAATTTATTCTAGAACAGAACACAAATAGCTTTTTATTGAGCATAAAAATAATCTTGCACGTCTGAATAACAAAATTATAAGTATTATTTATAGTTCACAGATTTTAGTTAACCTTTCTAGTTTATGTCTTATTAAAATGTTTTCAGGCAATTTAAATTTATCCACACTGAAATAGAATAAATCTAAAAAGGATAAATTTAAATAGAACTTTTATACTCAAAGTTGATTGGATTTTCTGCTTCAAATATTAAGAAATAATGTTTAATAAAGTTTTTATTCCGCGATTAGAAATAGTAGATTGTTTAGAAACTATATTCTCATTGCTGAAAAGTGAATGGCGTTTAGAAGAAACAATAGGTTTTTCGTTTGTTGTAGTTGTTGTTTTCATAAATTGTACTAATATTCATATTATTTTCAAGAAAATTAAGTACAGTAGATTATAGTAATGGATGAATTTCTCATATTTAAAAATTGAAGGTCTTGAATTTTCTTATTAATTATTTATATTATAATATTTAATTTTCTTTTGAAATGAGAATACTTGGACTGTATTTTAATTTTTGATATAATCTATATAAAATTGTAATATTCTAAAGAGAGAATGCAAAAATTTTATCTTTCCCAGTTATTAGGGTAATGTGATTCTGACCCTATTATAAAATCGCAATCCTAAAGAATTTGAAGATGCTTTTATTCTAAGAAAATATAAACAGACATTAATTAAATAAATGTTGTTACGAACATTATATGGAATAATATTGCCATGCACCTGTAAATGCACTTTCCTTCGCTATTACTGTCATAGTAGAAAAGACTGATTTACGTTTATACGTAATGGAGACTAACGGATAATTGTTATCCTTGAGCTTAGCGATCATTTGGAGACTTGACGACAAAATGGATAATCGAGAATTTTCTCGAGTCGTCCATTAAGAAATGAGATACAACCTGATAGGTCTAGAAGCTTCTAGCTCCTCCTCACTAGAACTGTATAAGACGGGTACTCTTAATCTGGAGTAATCTTGGAGAGTCGCCTTGAAATGGGCGTCGTTGAGAAGGTGTATCTCTGGCGAGAGTTCTTGAATTGGTTGCCAAGGAGTAATCCTGAATTGAGAGATCTTGAATTGATTGTGGATTTAGTTTTTTTTTTTTAAGTTTTAGTTATTTTAACATCCAGTTGTAAAGCAACACTAGGGCTATTTTGCGACGGACCAAGTAATTTTGAACCATGGTCATATGACGAGGATGACACCTGAGCTGGACCCCCTTCTCCACACCACACCAAAGGGAGAACGTTTGGTCTGACGGATTTAACGTTCAAGAAATCCCCTTACATGACGGTTCTTCAGTGGAATCGAATCTCAAACCTGAAACCCTCCAGTTCCGAAGCCGAGACTTTACCACCAGGCCACTATGGCCCTGAATTGATTGTGGAGTAATGAGTCGGTAGAGAAAGCGAGAAGAGACAGCGGAAATTTCAGCCATCTTTAGAAACCGCTCCGGAGATCTCCTCTTCTATTGAATATTTTCTGACCACTTTGTGTATTGTGGACGTTTTTACTACCGAATTTCTACTTGCGGATTATTATTTGCCTCCTGTAGAGTGCTGCTGTGCTCTCCTGTGTATTTTTCTCGGATGTTTATAGTTGTTATCTGTAAATATTTGTCGTTTTTGTTCTGTCCTGTCTTCGTGTAAAAATTCGTCGTAGTTGTTCTTCTAATAAAGGACTGTTAATAGAGTCCATCTCATACCATGAATCCACTATACATAAACTAATCAGACGGAGGGGAAATTAAATAGCAATATTTAGTTAAATAGCTTTTATGCAACTTTAAATATTCCTTGTAACTTTTGATGAATTATATCTTGATTTTAATGGAGGTTTAAAATAGATCCAGAAACAAACATTGATTCAGCTGAACTTTCTCAGAAGATTTCATTTACAGTAACGTGTTAGAAAAAAACTTTCAATTTCTTACTAACTTCTTACTTACTTACTTACTACTTCTCGAGGCCGGTACCTTTACTTCTTTAAACTTCTTAAAATTCGAGTAAAAACTGTTGTTTTGTTTTATAAATTGCAGTTTTGAATTAAATACAAACATTAAAAAAAGGAAAAAAAATGCTTTAATTTTTTTCAGTCAATTAAATGGTAACTAAATGCATGTTTCGAGACCACATTCTAATAAAATGATGAAAGTTTTAAAATATGGTACAGTTTTAAAACATGTTACAGATAAATAAAATTGTGAGGTGAAAAGCAACATGAATTATTTCTTTTCGAATACGCCCCATTTTTCTATAAATTATATTACTGCATTTTCAAATAGAAGCCACATAGAGAATTGGAATTGCAAAGCCCATTTACTGTGGTAAAATAAAAGGGGTTTTATGTTAAGTTTAAAAAAAATATATTTCTTAATATTCCGTATAAATATCAATCATCTTTGTTATAATTATAATTTAAAAAATTAAGTAAATCTTTTAAGGGAATGAGAAAGAAAATGTTTAATATTCTATTTGCTATACCGCATACGCCTCTATTGATAATCACGGATGTAACAATTAGTCAATCGTACTGATCCAAATCGAGTGGAAAAAATATCCTTTATCTAAATACATACGAAATTTACCGTTCCTAGATATCAATAATTCGCTTATAGCCCTGAAAAAAGAAAATATTGTTATTTTTCTGAAATAGCCCTCTCCCAATAACTTCTTGAGTATATTTCTTTCTGCCATTCAATAAGCAAATGCCAATGACCAGAGAATGCGTTCAGTTTAACAATGAACAACTTTCCCATCTTAAACATGAAAGGAAAATTGAGTCATCTGAAAGTTTGCGATGGAAATCATAGACCAATCTTCTATAGACCAGCGACTTATGAAGAAGTTTCGAACCTACAGAAAATATCGACTATATATTTAAATTGATTGCTGAATAGTATAATTCCGAATCTGTAAAATAATAATCAGAAATATAAACGAAAGCAATATGAAAAAGATGAGACTGAAGTACCCGATGAAGGAGTGTATCGCAAAGTGAGAACAGAAGGATGAACTTTTGTATGAACCATGACTGTATCAATAGGCCAAGAGTTTAAGATTATTCCAGTAACACGTTATATTTTTGATAAAGATTATTAATAAAAATGGTTTATTAAATGAAAGTTTGATAACTTAAAAGAGTATTATTCTCCTTCATTCTTAAGAAAGCTGAAAAAAGTAATCTTATTTTCTTGATAATTTTATAAAGATGAATAAATAATGAGAATTATGCCACTATGTAGTCTGTTTTATCTGAAGTTCTCTCTTATCTGAAACTCATTGTTCTCCTTGGCTTGGAAACAAAATTATTATTATGAGAAAGGTAGACTGCAATATTTTAATTACAGAAATACTGTCTATTTCTCTGTGATTAATAGTGAATATCTTTCTTTTTTGATTAAAAAGGGCAAATTCTTCAAAACATTGAAAACTTTCAAAACATTCAAAACATTGAATTCTTTAGTTCTTAAAAATATTTTGAAATATTAAAAAAAATTAATTTTTGAATACAGCCAAAGTCCCCAAAATGTCTTCCAATGCCCACAAAACAAGATTTTAACCAACTTTTATGTAATTAAACATAACATCATTGAAGTGTTACATTAAAAATTCGAACAAAGGCTTTGCTTTTAAATTACATCCTACATTCTACAGTGCATTATATTTTATAATACAAAACTCGAAAGTTTCCTGAAATCTCTTTCTCAGAAAACACTGAATACAGCAACATCCCAGAATTCAATACAAGCACATCATTCAGAACACATACAGAAAGCCACCATTTGAAGATTTCGTGCATTCTTTCCTTCATCTGGCCTCCAAATCAAAAGAGTTTCAATTCCTCTGGAAAGTATTAAAGGAGTGTTTATTTAGAATTAAGGAAAGGGAAGAGCTTTAAATGAGGAGACGCAGAGTGTTCTGGAATGAGTTCACAATTACTGTAATGTGAATGTGTACAAATGAGAGCTCATGCAAGATTTCAAACAAAATACTTTCTATCCGAACTGAAATAGAAATGTGGTGTCTAAAATTAAATTCTTTTCAGGAGCTTAGCGTGGACAAAATCAGAATGTAACTACCATATGATTGTTTTAAAATTTTCATTTATTCTGAAACAAAGATTTTTTTTGTCTATGTCTGTCACTTGGATACGAATATTTGAAAAAACTTTGTAAATCCATTTTTGAATTTTTGATACTGAATCATGATAATTCGATTATTTCGAATTGGCATTTATCATTGGTACATATAATAATTTCAAACAGATAGCATAGTAATTATATACGAGATTAATCCATAAGACTGAAGACCTAACCATTAGACTGAAATTCTTATGGTTAGGTAGCATTTTCTCTGCTTTCTTTAAGATACTAAGAATACAAAAAGAAACTATTAAAATAGGCCAAAAAATAATTTGAGATTTTGGCAATTCCCAAGTTTCAAATTTCCCTAAATCTAAAAATAGCATTATTTAAAATTATGGTTTCTTACTTGTGAACACGATACTCAAAAACACTTATAGCTAGACGGATTATGTCAAAAAATTTACTTTTGGTTTTATTATTTGAATTTTTACGATTATAATTCCAAGACCTCCAGAAATACGTTTTGTGCATGCCACAAAATATTTACAAGATCAAAACATTTGAAAACCACGAATAGAATAAATTTTCTTTTGAATTAAAATCGGCTGCCAATATTACCAATTACTGAAACTATTTTCTATCATCTTGCTTCTAGGTTTGCCAAGCAATTATGAGAAATTTAATTTAAAACCTGAAGAGATTTAAGTTACCACCTGCGAGCGACGTTAAGTTATAATTCAAATTTCACCTTGATATAAATCCCTACTACTTTCAATTAATGCAAAAAAAAATTTGTACTTATTTTCTTATCTTCCTAGTTTCGGTTAAAATTAAATTTTAAAAGTATGTACTGAAAACTTTAAAACACCAGTAATAAAAGAAAAAAATATTTTGCTTTTCGGCTAGTCGAATAGCTTTCTATTGTTCACTTTTTTTGTTTTCAAAATAAATGCTTCATTTCGAACATTTTAGGAATGTTTATTTTCAAAAAGATTTCACACCAAATTTAAAACTTTTAATCAAATTTGGACAAAATCCGCTCCGAGAATGTCTGTCTACTGGGTGCCCAAATAAAAGTTAACATAATAACTATAAAGAGAAGAGAGACTGGCAGATGAAATTCTGTATGTTATTCATTGAATTGATGAATAAAGTTTGTTAGAGATTTTAAAATCAAATCTATTAAAGAATTGTCAGATCGGGTGCCAGAATATAAATTTATATAATGACTACAAAGCTGAATGAAAGTAATTTTACATTCCTGAAATGTTGATCTTAAGATAATCTAAAACCAAATCCATCAAGGAATTAATAATTTATCAGTCTTACCATTCATATAATCTAAATAATTCAGAAACATTATAAATTAGATGACTAAAATTTGGTTCACAATTTATCTTCTAAAATATAGGTTTTTAGCAAATTGGTAGGAGATCTGTGGAAAACTTATATGTGTCTTTATAAGTATGTATGTGTGTTTATATGTGTTTATATTTCATTTAAAACTTATGTAAGTTTTAAATGAAATCACCTAAAAATTCAAATTTTATATCAATGTAATGGTTTGAACTATCAGTTCACTATTTTTGTTCAATTATTAACATTTTCATTCTCGAAAAGTATCATCCTTTTGATTCAAATATGCATCCACAGAGCTCTTGAAATCTTTATGAATTGCGGATAACTTTTATATAGAAATAAAATATCTCTGAATTAATTAATTTCTATTATGAATTTAAAACTAATTACGTCATTTCAATGAATAAACCTCATTCAGATAAGTTAATCAAAAATAATGTTGGTGATTTTTTTATTTCTCATAAATCAATGTAACGGTAAAAACAATTTCTTATCAGCAATAGCAAATTAAGACAAATGCTTTCAAATTAGTTACGACAAATGCCTTTATAAATTTAACTGCCAATGTTATAATGAGAAACTAATTTAGAGTACATGAAAAATGCTAATAGAAAATACGCTGTTGAGATATACATATAGAAAAATAGATTAACACTATTTTTAATAGTGTATATAATTTTATATAAATATATAATTATTATATTTTATATATATATTTATATATAAAACAAGTATATAATTTTCGTACATAATTGGCGCTCATACATAACTTTCGTACGTAACTTCACTTTAAAAAAATTGTAAACTTAATTTTAGTACCAAAGTTATTTCCATTGCCTTTTAAATTAGATAAATTTGCTCGTTTCGGAATTTGAAGAGCAGAGCAGAGTTAAATGATAGTAAAATAGTTTATTTCTATATATACACTGAAGTGACAAAAGTCATGGGATGACTGTTAATATCGTGTTGGTCCTCCTTTTGCATGGCGAAGTGCAACAACTCGACGTGTCATGGAGTCCATAAGTCGTTGGAAGTCCTCTGCAGGAATATTGAGCCATGCTGTCTGTATAGACGTCCATAATTGTGAAAGTGTGGATGGTGCAGGAGTTTGGGGCGAACGGACCTTTCGATGATGTCCCATAAATGCTCGATGGAATTCATATCGGACGATCTAGGTGGCCAGATCATGCGCTGGAATTGTCCGGAATGGTCTTCAAACCAATCGCGAACAGTTCTGGCCCAGTGGCATGGCGCATTGTCATCCATAAAGATCCCATCGTTGTGTGGATACGTGAAGTCCATGAATGGTTGCAAGTGATCTGCAAGCAGCTAAACATAACCATTTCCAGTCAATGATCGGTTCAGTTGCACCAGAGGACCGAGTCCATGCCATGTAAAAACAGCCCACACCAGTATGCAGCCATCACCAGCTTGAACAGTACCTTGCTGACAGTTTGGGTCCATGGCTTCGTGGGGTCTGCGCCACACTCGGACTCTACCATCAGCTCGTAACAACTGAAATCGTGACTCATCTGACCACGCCACGGTTTTCCACTGCTCTAGGGACCAGTCGATATGCTCACGAGCCCAGGAGAATCGCTGCAGGCGATGTCGTGCTGTCAGTAAAGGCACTCGAGTCGGTCTTCTGCTGTCATAGCCCAAGGAAGACAAATTTCGTCGCACAGTCCTATCGGACACGTCCCTCGTACTTCCCACATTGATTCCTGCAGTTATTTGACGAAGTGTTGCGTGTCTATTAACACTGACCATTCTACACAGACGTCGGCGGTCTCGGTCGTTAAGTGCAAATGGTCGTCCACTGCGCTGTCCATGATGGGATGTGACGCTTGAAATTTCATACTCTCGGCACACTCTTGATACTGTGGATCTCGGAATGTTGAATTCACTAACTATATCCGAAATGGAATGACCCATGCGTCTAGCTCCAACTAACATTTCACGTTCAAAGTCTGTTAATTATCGTCGAGCCGCCATAAATCACGAAAAACCTGTTCACATGAATAACTTGAACACAAATGAAAGCTCTGGAAAACGAACTGCGCATTTATACTTTTTCGCTGCTATACTACTGCCATCTGTATATTTGCATATTGCTATCCCATGACTTTTGTCACTTCAGTGTATAATACGCTATTATAAAAGTACTTCAATTTGTTTACATTTTTTAATGTTTGGAATCAAAATTATACTGAAACTCATTGCTAATCTAAACATTATATAAATTAGCATTTAATTCATTATTAATATTTTATATTTATTTCGTGTATAAGTTTTTTTTGTCTTAGTTTTTATTTTAGAGTGAGAAATTTTATTTTATTTCAGTCATTGCCGACGTCCTGACTTAGGAGTAGCCTGTCTTCTCCCTAATCTTGGAGGGCTGTGGAGGGCTGCTGGTAAGGCCCCGGCGTTTGGAGCCGGAGGGTTTCAGATTAGAGACTCGATTCCACCGAAGATCCATCATGTAAGGGGGTCTCTTGCAAGTTAAATCTGTCAGGCCAAACATCCTCCCGTTGGTGTGGAGGGGGAGGTACCAGCTCAGGTGTCGTCCTCCTCATCTGACCAAAATTACGAGGTCCGTCCCAGAATAGTCCTAGTGCTGCTTTACAACTGGGGGTAATATAATTAAACTAATCAAAATAAACCATTATCTGGGCGTCCTTGGTTCGGCCACGTTTGTCCTTCCCTTGCGTTCTATCTACAAGGTGTGTGAATGAGTATCCCTGTAAATAGGTGTTGTGTAAGGGAATGTGTGTGTGTGTCAGATAGAATTCAAACTTCTGCCATCGGTTGCTTAGGGTTATCTTCCCTCAGAAGCCTTTGTATCCAATTGCCCTGCTAACACGGACATGGCATCATCTTTGTCATAAATGTTTATTCAAATCATGGTTTCTAACAAATTAATAATTGTTATAATAATATTTATTATCACTTAACGAGTTTATAAAAATAATTATAAATGACCAATGATTTGAACTCTGAATCATTAAAATCGAATTTCATGATGAGATTATTAAAATAGCCCATAAAGCACAAAAAAATTTGAAAATAGGAAATTCGCCGAAACGAAAATACCACCAAGTTTATTTTCTTTAAATACCGCCCAATTTATTTAATTTTTTTGTCATAAATACTTATATTATCTCAATGAAAGTTTCATGAAATAAAATAAACACTTTTTGAATACAGGCCTATATCTTTATACTGTTTTCCGTTTCTTTTGAGTTGCCAAATTAAAAATTATAATAATCCTATTCGATCGAATGAATTAAATTCCTTTTTGAATCTTACAGAATATTCTCCTTAAAGATCTTTTAAAAGCAACTGCAACTTCAATAAACTTTCTCATTCAAACAACCTTTACTACAGAAGATAGCGTTCATTCATTTCAATCCGCTCTTCACATTGAACGAGATTCGATTCTGGCGGAACCATTAAATTAACTGATTGCTTACCATAAGTACAGGAGGAGAATCTTACAAGAAGGGCCATAGAGTGAATTCGAGTTTGGTTACAGAAAACATGAGGAAGGGGGCCTTCCACACAAGAATTCACGCGCAATTTCCACAAAAGGATTTTCTCGGAACTGTAACCCCCCACTTTCCCATCCAAATAGGGTCCATTCGCAAAGTTTGCCTTCCATAGAAAGTTCATCGCTCCACTTTATTATGCTGATTCGGTCTGCTCCCATTGAAAAGCTTATTCAAACTATCTGGCTTATGGTACATTCGAAATTATTCAGGTGATAACTTTGAGTTCCTGTTTGTATTTCAATGTCTTGCAGGGAATCATGGTTTTTGGGCAAAATATTTCGGTGTGACTGGTTCATTGATAATGGTACCTCGTTTGAATTTTAATGTTAGATGCGTTTCAAAATGCCCTTTATGTTAGTGTATCATACTTTCAATGTACATTCTGAAAATTTATTATATCAGCAATATAAAAAGTGGAACTTTTTGGAGTCTAATTAAATTTTGCATTTTAAAACTATTTTATATTGATTATATAATGTTTTTACAATATGCACATTTCTTGCTGTAGTCTGGATAATATATGAAAGTATATGCATAAGTTTTTGGAGTATTTGTAGACTGAAACAATAATAAGGAGAATAGTCTATAAATTCTTCTAAAGCATCCATAAATGTAAACGTATCTTCACTAAATCTAGATTTAAGTTAAATTACTAAAATGTTCGGCTAAAATTGTTTAACTGAAAAAAACTGACAATATAATACAAAATTTTTAATCCTTGAATTTTAAGTAACTTTCATATTACTTATATTATTTCTGAATTTGCCGAATATTTTACTAGTCATTTAACGTATTACATTTCTACTAATAATAAAGATGAATGTATGTGAATATGTTTTTAAGTATTTCATTGACTACGTTAAGACTAAACATTTTCAACTGGAATATTTACTACATTTAAGTGTACAAAAGTTTTGGAAGATGAACATTTAGATCTCGGTGAGTTTTTTTTTTTCTTTTCTTCTTTTTTGAAATTTTAAAGAATTTTAATTTATTTTTAACTGAATTTTTGAGTTTCATGTGATAACTTTCCAACATATTGCTTCAAAATTATATTTCCAAAAAAGCAAATTTTTATGAGCCATATGTTTAGTAGAAAGTCATTAACTTGTATATTTAGCAAAATTTGAAATTTAAAAATATTTAATCTAAAACATCGATAGAAATGATATTTAGGAGATAATGTTTGTAATAACTAATTCCTAGGAGTAAATGGCATTCTGAAGTTATACAGCTCAAACATCTTAATAGTGAAAAATTTAATGTAGTTGCGTTTAATTTTTTGATAAGCAATATGTAACTTTTCTGTCATGTCCTGCTAGAAAGTGAGTTTCTTGCAGATGTTTGGAGAATTCTCTATGAAATAGCTTTTCTGCATAAATCATAAGAAACTTCTTTGCTCCTTCAGAGATTTTTCTGTTAAGCTCTTTAAATTATTTTGAAAAATTTCTGATTAAGTCTACTCAAATTCAGCATTTTTTAAAGGTGTCCGACTACTTTAAAAACGCTGGTTATCGCCCAAATTGGTGATTTAAAAAAAAAATTCCAATAGTTCACTTCAGTAGTTTCCTCTTTCAAAAACAGTTTATCTTTTCGAGGAAAAGGACCTATCATCAAAGGTCACATATTTTTTCAGCTAAAATCTCTCTTTGAATTCAATTTTCTCAAAACTGTAATTTTCACAAAAAATTCTAGAGCGTTAACATGATATCCCAAAAACTATTAGGGGTATTCGGATAAAAATTTCAGAGTATTTTTTTAAATAATATGGGTAATAAAATGAAGCAAATGTTTTGGTGTTGATGAAGTACTTTTTCATTTATACATGTTTTTAGAAATATTAAGTAGTGAATTTATAGGAAAAAAATACATATATGAGTATATTTTTACCCATCACTTCTTTGTGTTTCAAAATCTTTCTTATATTTTTGTTCATTTCATTCATCATTATATTCCATAACTCGTGTCCAAAGTAAAATAGGATTTCTGCGTTAAAATTTCGTGTAAAATGTAAACCATTTTGGTAATTTTCATTAAAATTTATTACACATTTTCCCATTTCTCAAAATATATTATTGGGTCGTTCGGAAAGTCATTTCGTATTTTTGTGTCAAAATGAAAAGAAATTTTCGTTTAATGAATAAATTATTTATTAAATTATAAAATTGCCATTCTGGTCTAATACCTTTTGCCATTCTGGTCTAATACCTTTTGGTAGTAACATGATTACACGCTCACAAAAGTTTTGGTCTTTGCTGTAAAAAAAACTGATCGAGGTGGTTTTTGGCCTCCTCATTTGAAGGAAAAATTTTGCAAATCAGTTCTGGTACTGATGTACTATTAACACATCTTCTCCACACATATTGGCTAATTTATTTCTGGCTTGAACAGCATTTTTACCTTTTATAGCAAAAAAGAAAAAAATGACGAAAATGCTGTTTATTGCTCTCCATATTTAAAAGGGCACCATCCAAAAACTACTGCGAAGAATCAGCTGCACTTTTTCACACTCAAGCCTTGCTATATCAGCTCTTAAATTAAAAATGATTTTGCGGTTTAAGTATGAAATTGGGTGCGAAAAATGCAATTAAATCCTTTGTCAGGAAAAAACGAAATTACTTTCCGAACAACCTAATATATTTTCAAATAATTTATTTATATTTAAAGTATTTTTTATTATAAGGGACGATACATCTAAAAACAATAGTTAAAAACAGTTTTTAAAAAATCCAATTTTTCAAAACTTTTCCTTTGACTGTAAACGGATACCTTAAGGTTATACAAAAAATAATGAGTGTGATCTTCCTGAAATATTCTCAAATACTTTTCAATAAGATCTTGTCTCCCCTTCCTCGCATAAATTTGTGGACCTTGGATAATGCAACAAATTCCTTAGACGACCTTAGTGAATGAGTTATAAAACATAAATGTTCGAATTGGTTTTATTATTTTTTCTAAATCTATCATACAAATGAGCATTTGAATCGCTTTTTTGAAACCGATTTGGAAAATAATGGACACAAAATTAAAGTAGTAATCACAAGATAAATACCAAATTTCTTTAATTTCGTCATTTTGCTTATAAATTATTGTATTTACATATATGAAGAAATACATATAGATAGATGATCAAACGTTGGATGGATCTGATTCAAAATGTGTAACGTGTATGCATTTTAGATTTGTGTCTACTTATCCATCTATTGGGGCTTTTTGGATCTATTTATCTACCAATTAAAGTCACTTGTGCTAGAACAACAAGAGAAAAAATCAGACTTATTGACTTATATAGACTCAGACAGATAGACTTTGTTTGAAATTTGGTAGAAATCTATAAATTTGGTCTTAATTCCAGTTACGAAATTTTAACTGTTTATCTAAAAGATTTTTTGACTTTTCAAAAATGTGTTTTTCAAACGCAGAGAAGACTTAATAGCAAAAATTGATAAAATTCACGAATTCAATTTTTGACATCTTAGAATTTTATTTTTTATTCTATATATGAAGGATAAATTGATTAGTAAAACGAGTTTAATTTTTTGCCAATTTCATTAAGTCTCAATAAAAAACTGGTGATCTAATAAAACATCAATGTGTTAAAGAATATTTAATAAATTCTTTTTAAATATCTTTTAACTTCAAAAAAGGCATAAAAATATTTATTAATCGAAAAAAATGACTTTTTTTTTTGCTCCCATTTTTTCTACCCGCAAAAGAAAATATTTAACTTTCAGAATGATCGTCAAAAATTAAACACTCTTCTCAAAAACCAACACGTAAATTGTGCAGATTTTGAAAGCTTGTATATTTAATATCTTTCATAAAAAATTAAATTTGCTTTGTTGGAAAAAAAATCAAAAAAAAAAAAAGGGAAATGTTATCTGAAATGCTGAATTTTTATTAAGAAACGTGATGATATTCTTTTTTACTTCGAATGTAGTAAGAAATCATGTAGGAAAGTAATTTTTTATGTATTTGATGACATTTGAAATTACTTCCTAATACCCTATTTTTTCAGATTAATATGATCTCTTTTACAGTTGTTTTGAATCGAATATCGTTGTTAAATTTCAAAATGTATGGCCTTTCTTTTCAAACTGTTTCTATAATTAAACGGATTTAGCAAAATACAAATCATTGATATCAACACATTAATTCATCGTTGCGTTAAACCTGAATTTATTAGATCAGTTTCTTTTTTTTTTCTTTTATCTTCTTTCACCTTATCTGAGATTTTTTATCATAGTTCCTAATAGTTCAAAGCTTTAATTTCTTATTTAACTGTGGTAGCATCCCCCTATTTATACTTTTTTGTTATGCTTTTGTATTTGACCAACATATGTATAGTTAAATTCTTTACCTTCTCTATCATTTTATAGAATCTTACTTCAACCAATATTCTGATGATTAACACAGAAGAACATTATAAAAATACAGATCCCAGTTTATCAGTCTTCAGTAAAACAAGGGGGTTTTTTTTTTTGTTTATACTTTTAGGATGACTTTTCTTTTCATTCAAAAAACATCTAATTGATGTTATTAACTGCAAACTGTTATTAAAATAATTAATAAATATGTGGGTGTCATGATGGCCAAGCAACTATAAGTCCAGATGATACTTTAATGGATGACAATGAAGTTAGATTGTTGATAAACAAATGGTGCTGAGTAATTTACAGGATGGAATGGATGACCAAGTTCGTCTATTAACAATACATCGTAATTTCGTCTTCCGTCTTTACTCTTCGGTTGTTTTAGAACGTCGTAATCATGTCTCGTCCAGACATGCCCGCACGGCACTTTGCTCACGTTTTCTCCACCAGAAGGCTGCTTAGTGGCGGAAAGTGAGGTCACAGGCGACTCACAATGGCGGGAAGTGATATACCTGATGCCACATAGATGAATATAATAGGATCGTACATTGCAATAATATAACATGTATCAGTAAATAAAATGTTTTCGATTGCACGATTGTAACTATATGTTATAATTAATAATTTCTGTTTGTATTTGTATCACTAATGAATTCATGATTAATCTATAAATTAATCCATAATCTTTTTTTATGTCATAAGCAGTAGTTTGGATAAAAATTTGTTCAAAATTACTTCATTCCAATGATATCATAACATTATTTAGTATAAATCACTGAATAATATAGTGAATTTGAAAAATCAAATTAATTTAAGCAACATAAATTCAAAAAAAAAACTTTTTTATTTATTTATTACATGTATATATTGATCTATAAAAATTCTAATTTAAAAAATGCTGAAAAAAGCATATAATTGAATCGCTTTTGTCAGAAATATTGTTTTTAAATAATAAAACCCTGTCTAAAATAAAAGAATTTTCAAAGAATGTATAAATATTTTAAATATTTTGCTCCAGAAAAAAGTAAATCAAAATATCTGTAATTTTCTGGAGATCTAATTGGAAATTGTTTTAATAGAATTTTCATATTTCTGTAATAAATTTTAAAGAAATGCATTTCTCACCTTTCAGGCCTATTTTTTCTGTTTTAGTTTCTATCTATTTTAGTTTTTTTATTACTTGAATTAGCTACATATTTATAAAGTTCTAGAAAGGTCAGCGGGGAAAGAATATTTCACTACTGTGTTTAGGCTAAAAGGAAAATATTTTAGTTGGTATTCAACTATCAAATATTTCATATCGCATTAATATACGATAATTTTTACAGTTATTTTTAAAGAGCGTCTTATTCACAGATACTGTACATATAAGTAATGAAAACTTTACTGCAGTTAAAATAATTTTGTTCTTGAATACAATACATGTAATTACAATTTTATTTCTAGGAATAGTGCATGCAATTAAGTCTTTTAAAATACCGAATAATGATTATAGACTTCATTAACCGTCAAAAAATATGTGAACAAACTTTTGCTGAATCTCAAAATTTCAGACCACATTGAGTAATAAACACAATTTTGATATTATGTCTTTATTTTTGTGAACACGGTAACTCAAAAAAGATATATTAATGAAATTCTGCATACAGGATTGCAATTAAATTTGTGGATTGATATCGTATTTGAAATAAATACATTCCCAGAAAGTTAACTAAAAAACTCGATAGCTATAAAGCGCAAAGTGCTAGATAGATTCATTTGGTAAACGGGTTAACAATCCAAGATAATGAGACATTAAATTTTAAATCAAATGCAACAAAGAGTGACTGTCACAAACTATATACTTTCCTATATATATAATCAACAAAATTTGGTATATTAAATTGTTACTTCAGTTACAGTTCATGTCATATTTTTGTGTTTGTTAGCTGGAATCAAAATGCATAATGACATAATTGATTCAATAAAAATAACAAATTCAGACCAAAGATTAGTATTCTATAATACTGTTCATTAATGTCATGAAAAATATGTGTTGCATTATCAAAGAGACGCAGTTTAAACAGTAAAAAGGAAAATAAAAAATGCCTAGGGATGCATGAGAAAAAATTCGAGCAGAGCACTCTGTGATGCAATATGCACGCAGTGGTATGCAGTGGGTATTTACATTTTCAGCAAATTGGAAAACTACAGAAAAAAAAAAACTTTTTTCGTAGTCAGAGTATATAATTTTTCCTTAATATAACAATTACGAATTGTCATTATAAAAATAAGAATTGATAACTAGGTATAGTTAAAAATGCATTGATTATATTATTCCTATTGCAGTATGAAACATCAAGGCCAATTAAAATCCAAATTTTTATAAAGTAATAACTGCAACCATAAATTCGTATTTAAACATTTTCTTTCAAAAAAAAAATAACATGCCGATAACTTTTTCAGATTGCATTGTATATTCATATAAAATGTCAATCCTCTCAGAAAAAAATGAATATTAGACAACAAACTTTAAAATAACAATATAAAACAAGTCACGGCTTATTAAATGTTTAACTTAAAACCACCAAAAATAAGTCATCCTAAAAATAAGAAATAAAATGACAAAAAGCGCTTATGAAAAAGGCGCCAGCCCGTTTATATTAATTAACGTATTGTTGAAGCCTAAATTAACATTCCATTTTACTCGAAATCTAATTAATCCAGATTCGTTCCAACTACCGCACAACAACATAAATCTAATCCCATTTCCATATAAATTTATCTTTTACCTGATCCTCTCTCTTAAAATATTCTTCAGTGTTTAAAACTCTACTGCAACACTCTACCACTTAATGCTCATGCACCGTTCTAAAGACATGCGAAACCAAACCGCCGACAGATAATGAAGGCGGACTTGATAATTAGTTATTAAAGCGAGTAAAGTGTATCAGTGAGCATTTGCAACCATAACGGAGCTCTGTTTTGGAACCGTTCCGAGTGAATTCAGGTACCACGGAATTTGATTATCTAATTAGAGAATTATGCATTAATGAAGTCAGATAACTTCAGTTCGTAATAGCATTATTGCATCTTGTGAGCGATGATCAACTTGTATAGGCAGTTACCTCGAATAAATAAGGGTCTAAGTATACCGAAAATGTATAACCTATAGATAGATTACATAAACATGACATATTACCGTAGTGCCCCTGTTCTTGTAAATTATCTTAGAATCAATAGAGTTTTATGAAGTTGCGTGTGCTAAGTTAATCACTTTCTGTTTTGAAAAGTTAAAATATTCTCTTAATATTAGTATTTCATAAGTACCAATAATTGTTAATAAATTAGGATTAAAAATCAGTCTATTGCTTCAAAGTTGTGACACATTTGCAAGAAAAATGTCACCTAATTAACAAATAAATCATCGCTGAATTTAAATTCAAGATTCTAATCTCGAATCTTAGTCCCCAGGATTGATTTCAAAATTAATCAAAAATTAAATTTCATTAATTTAATTAAATTTCATTTTTAAAAAAATTAAATTTCAAAATTAAATTAAACTGATTTCAATTTTAAATCTAGTTGCATTAACACAAAAAAGAAAGTGTATGTATGTCTTTGTATTTGTAATAATAATAGTATGAAATATATAGTAATTTTTCCATCATAATTAGGGTTCTATTTCCTGTATATTTTTCAAAATGTTTTATGTGCAAGCAATGTTTAAAATTTATTACCAAATAATTATAAAGTTTTATAAAGTTCCTACATTTTTAAACATTGTTACCAGGTATCATTTACATTTTTAACCATTGTTACCATTGTTTAAACATTCTTATTTCCAGGTAATAGGATTGTATAAAAAATGTCATTTTTCTTATCATTTGAAAATTGTATTCTTTTTATAGAAAATTTAATTCTTTTTTAAAAAAGAGAAACTATTGATTAATTCCCTGTGTTAATCACACAAATTGTAAAATATATTAGGTCTGATTCTGTATCATGAAACATATAATTTATATATAAAAATTCAATATATAATGATTATTCATATACTTTAATGCTGTTCAGGTTGTGTTATGATTTATTGCACTTAACAAGCCCGTTAACAGTTATTGGCCAGCGATTATACTGAGTGAGCGTCTGTTTTTTCAGTAACTTTGACTAGGGCCAAGAGTACGACTTAGTTACTTTATGCACCTCCTTTTCACAGGAGAGGACATTCTCACTCCTCATAGATAGAACAACCATGGCCGAACCAGAACTCGAACTCATATTCCCATTCCCTATCCTACTTCATGTATGGAAAAAAATCGAGAAACATCATTGGTTTGCAATGTAGAAGGTGAAATGTTCTCAGAATAGAACCCGGGCCCTCTGGATTAGAAGGCCGATAACATAACCACAGGGCAAAAGCATGCTCTTACCCCGGAGATGTTATCTGTCTTATTAAAATATCACCACAGACTCACCCTCCAGTGAGTTCACAAACGATATGCGTTGTTGTTGAGTGCTGATGAATTGGTTTGTTGAGTGAGTGGTTGGTGTATTTAGCTGTTGTGTCTAATGCGCCGTACCCATCTTTGTTTGGTGAGCGGAGAACTTTTTTAGTCACTCCCAGCGTTTTGTCAAGCGTGCGTGAATTGTTGCGTCAAGTGAGTCTGACGAGTTTGGCTGCGGGTAGATGGAGCCACATCAGTTGCTTGAAGGTGAAGGTTCATCACGTCCGAGGTTCCATTGTGGAAGGTGAAATGTTCTCAGAATAAAACCAGGGCCCTCTGGATTAGAAGGCCAATGACATAACCACAGGAGAAAAGCATGCTCTTATCCCGTAGATGTTATCTGTCTTATTAAGATATCACCACTGCACCATCGCTCAATCTGTAACGAAAGTGTGACGTCATTTTAAACAAACTTAACTTACTTGGAAATAGTTTTAGTTCGGATTGCTGGTATTGATTGTGTATCGTAATTTTTAATTGAATAATATTTGTATTTTGGAAAAAAAATGTTTTTCTTCTTGTCATTACAAATCGTTTTGTAAAGGTGATTAAAATAAAAAAAAATGTATTTTCTTTTCATGTCATAAAGAATCATTATATAAAGTTGGTTAAAATCGGCCAGGGCATTTATTGAGAGTGAGATAAAGATGCAAAGAAATGATTTCGAATTAAATTGAGGTAATATTTTGTAACTTTGCGATATAGTAAGATGCTCCATTGCTTAAAAAATTATTTTAAATATTATTAAATGGAAAATTATAATGAAAAATATAGTTGACAAACACTAATGTATGCATAACTAAGATATATAACAATTCACAAAGAATGAAATTGAATTCATTCAGTTCATACGATTCAGTTCAGTTTAGAAGATGCATCAAATTCAATTTGCACTGAAACTCTGAACGATAGCAAATATGTGACATTTCCATAACAGAATAGGCTGCAGTGCTAACCAATGATATTGATCGATTTTCCACCATACATGAAATAGGGTATTGGATGGGAATATCCACTCGGGACTCCTAGATGACGGGGATGTCGAGTTAACCCTATGCCAAGACGGTGGCTTGTATTTCTATTCCTTTTTTATCCTATAAATAAAAAATGTAGTCTCATCGAATAAAACTTTTAATTCACTGAAGATGAGACTCCCGTTTTTCAAATTAAGAATGATATTTTAGGTTAGATTAAATTGAGGTGATTAACAAATTAAGTAGATATATCGGTCAATATAGAAAACAGAAAAAAGGCAAGTAAAGCAGTACATATTGATTATCTATAAAATATTTGTGAAACACGATTATCAAATGCTGATAATTATCTTTCTCAGGAAGCTCTTTAGAGTAAATTACGTTAAATATTTAATTAAAAATTATGGCAGCTATATATCGCGACAAATCAGCTGATCACTAATTGAGAATTTATATAATTCACAATAAAAATGACCAGTTTCTTACAAAACAATTCGAAACCTAAAAAAAGTACAAAACATATTCAAAAGATGATTATTTTTCAACAATAAAAAGACAATTATCTTAGAAATATTATCAAATTATGAAATGTGTTTAACTTTTGATAAAATAACCCCAAAAAGAAAGCAAAATGAAATATTAAACAGAAAATGGTCGTCTGGCAGATGTAACTTGATATTGTAAAGTATTTATTCTATGAAATGTACAAAGAGAAATATAGTAGACAACTATGAAAAATTCTACAGAGTTTAATGAAGTGTTTTCTACTCAGCAGAGATTGCATTGCGATTGGTAAGGTCAGGTAATGTACAATGGCATTCCGCTAAAAAATAAATGTTTTTGAAGAGAAGGATCAGAATTCCCTTACCTTAACCAATGGTAAATAACTAATTGTTTACGTCTCAGAACAATTTGGGCATATATTTCGCAAAGAAATTGAAAGCAAGGATTAAGAAGCGAAATTTTCCAGACGTTTAAAAACATATTTTTGCTATGTTTGAGTTTTATTTGTGTGCTTATTTGTATTATTTTGTTTCATTAAAACATTATTAATGTATCTAATGACGACGACACTTATTAAAAAACTAAAATCTCATTTCTATACTGATAAAATCTAATTAGATTTGTGCATACGTTAGAACGTACAGCTTTTTAGTTTAGTTTAGTTTGGTTTCATTAAATACCCGTTTTTAAAGTAACACTAGGGCTATTTTGTGAGGGACCTAATAATTTTGTACTGCAGTCAGATGACAAGGACGACATCTAAGCTGGCCCCCCCCCCCCCCCTCCCTCTCCACACTACACAAACTGGAAAAAGTTTGGCCCAAACATTTAACTCGCATCCGACCAGCATGCACGATGGTTCTTCGGTGGAATCAGGTATCGAACCTGAAACCCTCCGGTTCCTAAGCCGAGACCTTGAAACCAGGCTACCGCGGTCTACCGTGAAGCATTTAATGCCTAAACAAAAATAGCATTTTAGTATAATATAGTAGTAGGAATGTTGTTGTTGTGGTTACTTATGGCACTTTACAAGCCAGCTGACAGAAAGCTATCAGAGATTTTAAGTCTAAATTAATGTCCCTTGTTTTTTATGTGGTACCAACTAGGGCCAAAAGTACCACTTAGCTACTTCATGCTTCACATTCACTTGCACAACCTCTTTTTACAGGGGGGCACATTCACTCTATTCACTTATCGAAAACACAATAGCAGCCATATTCGAATCGGGACTCGAACCCTGGAAGCCCAGATAACGGCAAATACACTCTGCTCCTAATCCAGAACGCTGGCAGAGTTGAAAAAAATACATTCTTGTTTGCAAATGAGAGAAAATGTAATTTTTTTTTCCTTTAGTTGCATAGTGGTGTGGAAAAACTAAATATGTATAGAACTTTATCATAATAACTTAGGACAATGAAGTTTGGTTGTGGGGACATTTTTCTGAGGGTGTGCTTGTTAGAATCAGAACTATTCATTTTTTTTCTTTATTTATAGTACAACGGGTAATCATATTTACTTTCATGCTTTAAACGAGAATTTATGATTGCCAGTCAAAAAATTTGGGAGCTATAAACATTTTTTTAAAATCAAGAATAAAAAATAATGTATTAAAATTACTAAATAAAGTATTAAGTAAACATAAGTATTAAATAGGCTATTAAAGTAAACATTAGTATTAAATAAGCTATTAAAGTAAACATAAAACGCTGTTGACCCAGAAGATGGATAGTCGATCACTCAACGCTTAGACGTTTTTCTTAAACTTGTCGATGCTGAAAGATAAAATTTTAAAAAATATTACGGTATTTACGGATATATAATGCTTTATAATAACTTACGCGAAACAGCTTTTTGATTATATTTTGGCTGTTGATTTTGTAAACAGAGGCCTTACAATACAGTAAAAGTATTTTGGAGTTTTATTAAACATAAAAGAATAACTAAAATTATCCTTTTTGTGGGATGTCAATAAAATATTATTAGAAAGAATTTTGGGTGTTCTTCACAATTTTTGAACTATAGACAGGAAAAGTAATAGAATACTTTTTTATTAAAACTACATTAAGAATATCTTTTTCCATGTGATATTTTTCAAAATTATTTAATTGTTTAAAATATTGTTTGAATTTAATTTACTACGTATTTAATATTATGTATTGCATTATTTATAAACAGCCATTCAATGATTGTTTAATTTTTATAAAAGACGCTCTTTGAGGAATTTTAATACAGAGGGAAGATAATTTTATTCGAACTTGATTATTTAAATTATGTTTTTAATTTGATGCAAAATAGGAATTCATAAAAAAAGATAAAAAAATGGTAAAATGTTCATTTTTAATTTTTTTTCTTAAATAATGTCAATTTTACTATGCAATCATAAAAAAATTCAACACCAAATTACAACGGATAACAGGAATCAGCACAATCTTCAGCCCTTTTACTAACGAATTATTTATGCAGTAAAAAAAAAAAATCCAATCTATTTTCTACAAACTTTGAAAAAGAATGCGGAACTTGAAAAGACATATGTTTTACACTTGATTATTAATTTCGCATCGTTTGGACTTAATTCAAAGAAGACAATGTTGGGAACTAACATCTCTTTGCCTTGAATTAATCTCTGTCTCTGACTGGGTTATCTATAGTTTCTACAATCAAATTTATTAGAAAGAGAGAGAATTGGAAGTCTTTCGGCACATTCCAAACTCCTGCATGCATAATTAGTAAAAGAGCGCAAGTTTTGAGTAATTGGGACATACTTCAAGTCGCCAGATGCAAGCGGATCAATGCGAACGAAGGCATCTTTCCAATATTCCACTCTGTGAAGTTTTCGAATTTCAAAAAGGCTAATTCTTTAAAACTAATGAAGGCAAAGATTTATTAAAACTTCAATAACTAGAATTAGTGAGAGAGTTAAGTTCTTTAAAAGATCTTTCGCTATAAACTTCATCAATAAACATGATATTCTGCTGAAAGCCGAAAATCCGTTTCCTACATAACGATATCAGATAATATTTTAGCTTTATGAAAACTCGTACTTAATATAAGAACTATGTTAAGAGCAAGTTTACCCACCAAGTAAATAGCATTAATAAAAAATTCTGTGCTATTTAAAAAATTTAAATATTTTTTTTTATTAAATTTCATAAAAATGTTTTATTATTTCTGAAAATTTATCACGTAATCTCTAATTAATGCACTTGTGAATTTTTAATTCCATCGGTAAAATCACTGAAATATGACTAATACACAAGTATCAGAAAACCGAAAGTATAATTCTCACGCCTTCTTTCGAACCAATTAAAACTAAAATCTGGTTCATATCTACAATTAATATGACAGAATCACATATTAAATTTCCTACACTTAAGAAACTACGTTTTGGAGTTATTACAGTTCATATCTTTACATGCTTATAAATAATAACAATTTTGACGGATTTGCTTCCAAATGCACAGCTCACGCCTATCTATGCTTTATGTATTAAATCTGTCTGCTTTTTAACTATCTAATTCTCTCTTTGTTTTGCAAATACAATAGAAAAAATCATGCAGATAAATTTTCTCTTTATGGATACCGTATTAAATTCGATTGAGATCGCTCCCTCTGTGTATATATATATATGTGTGTGTGTGTGTGTGTGTGTGTGTGTGT
>JAPMOQ010046157.1:39609-50396 GCA_026543055.1 Argiope trifasciata
GTGTGTGTGTGTGTGTGTGTGTGTGTGTGTGTGTGTGTGTGTGCGTGAGTGCGTGTTTGGGTGTTACAAAAGTTTGCTCGTAAAAATTATTTAAAAATATTTACAAATATAAATTGACTTTCGCATGGGGATAAAATTAAAGACATTTGAAATTTTCTGTAAAGCAATAAACCCAAATACTCCTTTGCAAATGGTGAAAAATGAATTTTTCTTATACATGTTAGAAAAAGTATTCAAATGAGCTGATAAGAATCTTAAATTGTCCGACGCCAGTTAGGCCCTATTATAATTTTTTTTAAAAATAGCTATGAGTTCTTTAACGTTGTAACACCATAGTTGTAACATGCCTTATATGTAACACTCTTAATAATATAAAGCAATCTTATGTAATAATCTTTCTATAAATGAATGATATTAATCATTCATGATTACATGTAATCAGTAGTTAGGAAATTACAGTGGAAAGAAAATGAGCAAATATATCTAACATAGAAGTAATGCGTCTTTCCAGTAATCTGGACGTCCCGATTTAGGCATGGTTAAGAGAATTGCGTTAATGTGCCCCCACCTGAAAAAAGAGTACATTGAAAGTGAAGGTCAAGCATGAAAAAGTTAAGTCTTACTGTTGGCTCTACTGAAAAGACAAGAGGCGTTCACTTGGTTTAAATCACTGACATATCTTTCAGCGAGTTTGTAAAATGCTGTAAGTAAAAATAAGTATTATTACAGTACTTGTTGTTACAATATTACATAAGTATTAGTATTTGAGAATGTTTTCTAATATCAAATTTCATTAACTTGGACATGCTAAGCTCATTTTTTAAATATATTTTCTAAATCCTTTTTAGAATTATAGCAATATATTGGCTGTATATATGTCTATATAGCTAATACATTGTACAGATGCATTTTATTTAGTAGCATATTTCAGACAAATAAATAAAATAATACAATATATCGCTGTTTAACATTTACAATTCGCAAGATCTTTCCAAATAAGTATATCGGAAAATGCTTGCGAAGGCTTTAGTATATCCACGTTAATGGAATTCAAATACCGAATTCCATTAACTTGGGCATACTAAACTCCCTTTTTTTTCTAAATCATTTTTAGCCCTCTAGAAATGTATTAACTACGTATCTGTCAATACAGCTAATACAGATGTATAAGTATTAGCTGTACAGATGTATTTTATTTATTAGTGTCTTTGAGATGAATAAATAAAAGAATACAATATATCTCTACTTTACTTTTAAAATTCGCCAGCCCTTTCCAAATAAGTATATTCTACTGCCCCGATTTAATAACACTGGCTGAATTGCATAAATTTAATTTCCATGCATATACTTATTAGAAGGAGAAAGAACGAACGAATACGCTTGTCGGTATACTCAAAATTCTTCCATGCATAATTAGTTAAAATTTGCAAGTTTGGATAATTGGAACATACTTCACAACGCCAGATGCTCAAGGATCAATACGGGTGAAAGCATATTTCCAATATTTCCTCTCTGCCTGTATATATAAGGAAGTTCGAAAACACCAAAAAGGCCCTCTAATGAAAGCAGACAAAGTGTTATGAAGCAGGAAGCCACCGTTAGTGCAGAGATATAAGTTCTTTAATTTACACGGAACAATAAACCTCATCAATAAACTTGAAATTGCGCCGAAAGACAAAATTATTCTTTACAAACGAGAATTCTTGATTATACATTTTTATATGCGATATAACTTGTTTATATGCGAAAGTTTGGCATATAAACAAGTTTAATAAACAATACTAACAAAACAAAAATCTATAAAGTTTATGATATTTTTGGGTATTCTAAAAATATAAAACTATCGAATGCAGCTAACTTAATATTTATTTGCTTTCTTTTTAATCATAGAATTATTTTTTGAAATCAACAAAATTAAAATATTTTTGTCAAAATTTTAAATGTCAAAAAATAATATAGCTGTATTTTGGTTATTCTAAAAATATCGTCTGCCAAAAATTTATAGTAGAAATTAATAAAATACAAATCGATTGTTGCTTTGAAATATCTAAGAGTTTTTTAAAAAATCTACTTTTTGTGATATATGATTAAATTTAATTGAATTATAACATCTTTGTTGAATATTTAATTGATAAAACAATCAATAAAGTCGCTTAGATATATGTGAATAAAAATTTTAGCCTACTATTTTTCTTAAATTTTAAAAGTTGTATTCTAAAAAACACTATATTTTTACATTTGGACGGTTTTTAAAAATTCTATTACATTTCTTTGGTTTGCAATCAATATTTTTAAAAAGTACATTGAAGTGTATATAAAAGAATTTCATAAGGTGTAATTCTGCTAATATAATAAAGCAAGAATAAATACAATGGGGTATAATTATTGACAGTACCGTTCAAACAAATTACCGAATTTAAAATATATTTATTTACATATAAATAGATTCACTTTTACTTTACATCTATGGTAAAAACATATATTGTAGATTAATATTTTATTACCTAATAATACTAGAAAATATTGTTAATCATTATTCTTAAAATTGAACTCATTTCTTTGAATACCTTAATGCACATCAACATTCATTAAAAATTGAAAATGTTCTCATATTTACTTGCTTATAATCCTTCTTCTTTACATAATTAAACTTGATGCTTGTTTAACATTTGTCAAAACTACATGTAAAAACAACAAGAAAAATTACTGACATTAATTGAACTATCAAATTCGAAATGAAACTTAGAAAATAAATTGTTCATCTTTTTATAAAAAAAAAATGGTTAAAATTCATGCAAAGTTTTTTTTTAAATTTAGATGAAATTATCATGCGTGATTATTACTCAATATTAATAAGAAGTCAAATTTATATGTTATTTTAATTATAAAAGACTATTTTCAAGTTTTGGTTAAGAAAGAATAAACTTTTCCTCTTGATCTAGGTATACTAGGTTCGAGTCTCGGTTCAAGCATGATTGTATGGGTATGTTGGCTCTGTGTTCTGTGAGGTGCGTGAATATGTCCCCCTACAAAAAGGGGTTGTGCAAGCAATTGTGATGCATAAAGTACCTAAGTTATATTCTTGGCCCTAATTGTGACGCTCACACGTATTAAATTGTGTCAAATCACGTATTAAATCGCGTCAAAAGACGCTCACACGTATTAAATCGCTGACAGTTCTGTCAGCTGACTTGTTAAATGTCATAAGTAACAACAGCAACAAAGAATAGACAAAATTATGCAATGATATTTAAGTAGTTCTTATTTATTTCAGGCCAATTAATTAAAAGAAAAATTAAAATAACGTTTATTGTAAAAAAAGACATGAAAACTATTTTATCCCAAACAATAAATGATAATTTAACAATTATAAAAATAAAATTTATGAAAAATAAAAGAACCGAATTTTTGTGTATATTATGAATTTTTCTTTTATTGTTGAATTAATTTACTTCATTTAAATCTAAGAAAATCATATTTTTCTGGAAATTGTGAGCATTTTAAAATATTGGATATAAGTACTGCAGAAGATAATAAATTAATTAGTAGAAAAATGTTGATGTAAATTTGTATTTTTCACTAATTTAAATAAAAAAAATCGCAATCTCATGTTTAATCATACTTTGAATCGCAGTATCATGTTTAATCATACATTTTACTTTTTTTCATTTAATTTAGTCAACTTTTTATATTTAATTTAAAGGTACAAATTTTTTCTAAGTTATATAAACGAATGCATAACAGCGAGTCTTATTCATAATATCGGCATAAATAATTAGTTATCTTAAAGTTAGGATAATTAGATTAATTAAAATTATACCTTGTGCATTCAGTTTGATGAAGACGCCAGAAGTCTTTCCAATAATTCATAAATATAATTCCTATTATTCACTCTTCCTATAATTCACCGCTCTCAAGTGTGAGAAAAGACTGGCTTTGCTATGTAACTACTGAACTAACTTTGCTATATAACAAAGATCATTTAAAATCAGAATATCGTAATTTACAAGACTGTGAAACTTCTTAACCTCTCAAACTTTAAACTTTATTGATATGCATAAATTATTTTAATAAATGGATTCTCATTTTCATGGTCAAAATTCAGATTTTAATTTCTTAAATTGTATGCAGAGTTGTGAAAGTTACTCACAATGTTTTATGAAAACAGAAGCAGTTGCTTTTGATATTCCAAACAATTCCACGGTATACAAGGAGTGTTCGAATTAAAATTATTTCGAAAACCGAAACTAATTATGTCGGAATCTAAATTAAAATTTAATTCGGAATTAAACGACAAAAAGTAAACAAAACTAAAAGCTAAATGAAATAAATTCTATTTATGAAACAAATCTAAATTAAAATAATTTAGGAAACGCAAGGAAACAAAACTAATTACGGAAACTAAATTAAAAATTATTTCGGATTCGAACAAGATTAAATTTTAAAAATTAAAAAAAAAAACTGTCGTAGTAATTAGTGAGCGCTAATGAAGCTACTACCATAGCCTGAGCACAACGATCACATGAATTAACGAGTCGAAGGATTCCTTATTTCCAGAATTCCTGTGATCGTGATTCCCAGAATTCCTTTGACCACATTATCCTCGAGTTCACCATCCGAGTTGAAGTGCTTCCCTTTCAGATGTTTCTTCAGGAGATTAAACACACGAAAATCGCAGAGCGACATGTCCAGGCTGGAAGGCGGATGGTTCAGACGTTCTCACTTTTAAACTTGGGCAGTGTCACTCAAGAGAATTGTGGACGCATGTTATTATGAAGCTGAGTCACACTCTCCTGGAGAAGCAATGTTCTTTTGTTCTTGATGTACTTGCGTACTGCTCAGAGTGCGTCCCAATGCACATCGGATCTAATGGGTTTTTTTTCTCGAGGAATCCAACAAGTAGCGAATCTTGAACAGCAAACTCAAGGAAGTTCTGGAGGGCTTTGTTTAGTCTGGGAGTTATGGGAACAGAGAATCATTCAGTTCTGTTATCATCGAGATCATTGTGCTCAAGCCTGTGGTGCATACTTTGAAATAAATCTTCATTTATACTCGAGTGTAGTTTGAACTTGAATATAAATGAAGTGAAATTACACTATACTCTTTGTAGCTTTGTACTTTTTCATTTAAATATCTCTTGTAGATCTATTATGATGAATCTATAATCGTAATAGATCTATTATGATCTACTATGATTAAATAAAATATTACTTCAATAATTCTACAGAAAACTCTAATAATAATTTTCTGTTGTAGAATTCAAATTAGTTAAAATTCGACCATCCGAAATTCGAATTTTAGAGTTTACTTAAGATGCACTCTTTATAATCTTGTTGAGACTTTAACATCGTTCTATTTTTTTTCAAAGACTTATTGATCATTATAATTAGCTTTTCTTAAATTTGTTTTGCCCTCAAAATCGAAAAGCACTGTGAAATCCATTTTTTCTTTATCTAAGTTTCTACGTGTTATTTTTTTTCTTTCGAACAACAATACATGTCAGATAATAACATAGTTTATGATCCATTCTTCCTCAACTCCCAAAATAGAATTTATGATCAATCTGCAATTTTTTTCCAAAAGCCATCTGTAAAGCTTCCCATATTTTAAATGAAAACAAGTAACACATTTACACAAACTCAATGATTTTCCATTAGGGCTCTTAATGAAAATCAATGCCCTTTTATAAAGACATAACTAGGTTTACATGGAAAAAATATTTATTCATATTCTGACTTCATCTGCTGCTTTTTAAAGTTGGACTTTTGCCAGAACTTATGTACCCTTTGAGACATCAACACGAGATCAACATCTTTAGTTAAAAAAAGGATTCCCACTTTGAACTTGGAATTTTGAGAATATTTTCGGTAAGAAAATTTTAATAAGCTCTGGAGAATTATAAAGTTCTTTCTTTCATTTCTTTTTTTCATTTTATTTCAAACTTGTAAGATCTCAACAAATCTTTTGGGAAGCAAGAAAAGTATTTTTAAATTAGTCTGTAGTACCTAAAGTATTAAAACATTAGTCTCAAATACCTAGAATTCTTTCATTAAAATATGGTAAAAATATGCTTACAACAAATATTATTTTAAAAAGTACATATATAATTTTATTCAGATTCTATTTCTCATTTTCTCCAGAAAAGTTTCTAATTTGCATTTTCTGAACAAATTTCAGATTCTAACTTTGTTCTAAAAAAATTATTGTTATTATTTTTTAATTTTGTTCTTAAACTTTATTATTGCTTTCATAACATTCAAATTTTAATTTTATATTTTCTCAACTCAAATACATTTTGGATTTATTAAACACAGTACTATTCATACAGAGTTTTTTAATTACCTTTAATAGATAATGTCATAATATAAAAAGTATTTAGATTTTATTTTAAGAATCATTAATTAATTGGCATATTTTACCTGAATTATTTAGAATATATCTTCTTAATACAAAACATTTCTAAATTTGCAGCTTCCTATTATAAATTCGATAATTCCAATAATTATTGCACGTTAAGTTTGTGAAGGAAACTCTGCTTTTCTGAAATTGAAGTATTCAAATATTGAATTTAATAAATAACAATTTTTCTTTAAATTAAAAGATTTTTATAATCAACATTTTATGTATACATTGTAAGGATTTTTTAAATAATTGATTATAATTACATAAAAAGAAGTTTAATTAAATTAACATTAAGGAATAAAAGTAATAATAAAATTTGGAAATAATTATATATTTAAAACTCAATTTTAAAAATTGATAAAAATCTAAAATATATAAGTCGTAAAAATGAAAAAAAAAAAAAAAAAAAAAAAAAAAAAACACTGCAACATCCTAATTTCAGTGCTGTCACATCTATGATTTAAACGTTCAATTATTAATAAATTTGGATAACTTAAACTCATATAATCTTTTAATATTGCCAAAAAGATCATAAGTAAAAATACAGGAAATAATACATTAAAGATAATCGTTTTAAAATGCTTTTCAATAAATTGAAACTGTTATTAGGCTTAGAGAAATATAATGGTCAATTGCTCTTTTTATATCCAATATTGATTAGTGCCACCGACATAGGAAGGTATTCTATAGCTGGTTATCAAAATAATCCAAACACCTGTGATTATTTTGTCTTACTTGACTAAGTGTAACCGAAACGTCCCAGCTTTTAGTCTTTTTTAGAGGTACAGTGCCTAAAGTTATGATAGCATACACTCAGCATGGTAAGACGAGCTAAGCAAAATAATAATAATAATGAGAGGAAAGAGAAGCTGAATGAAAGAGACCGATGGGTATTGAAGTGGATTGTAATATCAAAAAGGCTGACAACTGCAGCAAAAGTGACTGCAGAGATCTATATCGATCCTGATTCTCTGTGACAGTGATTATAATTAGAGGCCACATCCTAAAGCAGAACATTTAAGGCAGAGCAGTGATTCTGAAGCTACTAGTCACAGAAATCAAAGGTAAACTTCGTCTACTGTTATATCCCATTCCCATAACCTGGTTAATCAATAAGGGGAAGAAAGTAATATGTTTGAAGAATCGCATTTCACACTTTTCCTTACAACAGGAAGGGTGCATATTTGGTTTAACCTGCACAAGTCAAAGATCGTGATTTTCTACCTTCAACAGTCAAGCGTGGAGTAAATCTCTCATGAAATAGATATCCACTTGCCGTTTTTTTGTTGGATTAATCGTGACACTATAGGAAGAATCAGTGGGGAGAAGCAAAAAGAAATTTTAGCTGACCAGGTCCATCCTATGATAACTTTATTTCCTACAAGATTTGGGATTTTTAGGATAATAATACACCTATCCATACAGCAACATTTGTCTAGTCATGTTTTTATGCTCGCGAGGATGAAGTTAAATATATGCATTGGTCCGCTCAGTCACCAGACCTTAATTTATTTGAACCGTTATGGTTTGTTTTAGAGCATCCGATATGGAATTGGTATCTTCCACCTGCACCTCTCCCAGAACTTTCACAATATATTCAGGAAGAATGGTACAATATACCTTTAAACACAAATCAACACATATGAATCTATTCCTAGGCAAATTCAATCTGTATTTATTGCTGCCAAAGGCGGTTCTACACCATTCTAATAAAAGATATTTTATAAATCTAAAGTGTTTCTATTATTTTGATAACCACCTATATGTATGTTTACGGACCGAAATAGCCTGGTTGATAAAGCGTCTGACTCGTATTCCTTAGGTTGTTGTGAATTCAAACCCTGTCAACCGAAAAATATCTTCCTGTGTGGAGGCTGACGTATGTATAAATCTTTCGTGGTCACAAAGTTCTCCATGTCGAGAGTAATACCTCTGGGGATACTGGTTCAAAGGTGATCGTTCTCTGAACCTGGTCTAAATCATGTTATGTGGTTGACAATGAAATGCATGAATTCTCTGTAAAAAGGGCTGTGACTCTTGAGTAGCTAAGGAGTACTCTTGGTGATGGCGCTACTGAAAGTTCCTCGATGGTGCTATTGAGATAAAGAAAAGACTCACAAATGGAAATAAATCACAATGGTTATTTAGTCAGTGAGCTCTTCTCAATGACAAGTGTTATTAGAAATAACAGCAACAATATATAACACAACAAATTGCAATTATATTGCGAATATTAGTTCTCAGAGTTCTATTTCATTTTCAATAATAATAAAAAATTATATACTCAAGCATTTTTTTTAAATTTACAATAAATGGCAATAATTTGGTGTTATAAATGTTTGAATGAAATTCTATATAATTTCTATGATGCCAAGAATATAAGTTCAATGTAAACCAATATGAGTATAGGATTTATTTGGTAAAAAAATAAATAGAACAAACTTTTCGCTAAACAGAAATTATAATAACAAAGTGTATCAATTTTATTAATAGATACACTTTGCTATTCAGAAAATGGCAAAGTGTATCTATTTTTTTAAAAAAAATTAAGAGAACTGACAAAGGTAATGGAATATATCGTAAAATTAATTGAAAATCTTAAGGTTTCTAAAACAATATGCACAATATTGCGATCAAAATTAAAAACTTAAAAATATTTTGTTAATATTCCATTAAGACAAACTTGTAAGAAAAAGTTAAATGAAAATTGTACAGACTATTAATTACGGTCAACCAATTTATAGCTAAAAGTATAGATCTTTAAGAATGACATTTCTTGCTTATATAGATTTCAGAGCATGGGAAAAAATTAGTTGCTATCTTGAAAATTTTACTTTTCAAACTGCAAACCTTTAAATTATGTGATATTATTATTCATAAATTTGTAAAGATAAATTAAATGGAAAAATTACGAATTTTAATAATCAAATTTAAATAATTATTAAAAATTAATTGAAACTGAATTTTAAAAAATTCAAACTTCCAATTCGAAACATTGTAGTACGAAAATGCTTAAAGTTTAATTTTAAGGTGATTGATTTTTTTTTTATTTTACTTATTTTATATTATAGTAATATTATATTATAGTTTACTTTTTTTTATTAATATTTATACTACCACTGATAATATTCGAAAAACCTTTGTTCTAAATATTAATTCTTATCAATATTGCGAATAATGCGGACGATATTCTTAATATGATTATGGTAATATATTTTTATTTTATTAATTATTCTTACTTATTAGTTATTTTATTTTATGTATCCTTCCTAATTATTCTAATTTATTAATTCTTCTACTTTTTTAATTCTTCTTAATTCTTCTACTTTTTTAATTCTTCTTAATCCTTCTACTTTATTAATTCTTATTAATTCTATTTTATTAATTCTTCTACTTTATTAATTTTTTTAGTTATTTAAAAATTGTCTCCAGTTCCTTTATTCTATAAATATCTAAATTATTCTATCTGCTCAAAACGGTTATTTAAAACAACTCTATAAAATATACATTTGAAATGTAGAACATTGATTTACTCTCTTTTTCGCTTTTTAAAACAAGAAAGAATGATTTCTTTTGTCAGCTTTAATATAATTTTAATAATTATACTACTGAATTGCTACTCAATGACCACCTGGTGACAAAACGTTCCTGTATGAAGTGCAAAATATTTAATTTGTTTTTTTTTTCTCTTCATTTAAGAATTTGCTGCACTTCCATCTTAATTCACAGGAACACGTCCGCAGTAACAGGGATAATTTGACTAGCCAGCGCAGACTAGCTAATTGAGTTGATTAGATCATAAGGTAACTGGGGGAGTAATTGCTTCATAAATTGGATTACCCGCTAGACAGCACGCCTCACGGTAATAGTCATATTAGCAAGAGGCAATAACAGCAGATATGTGCTTTAATCTCTATGGATATAGCATGCTAAACGATATTAGAGAAAAATCCCTAGTTTTTGCCTAAAGCTGTTTAAGGACAAATAACAAATGTTCTGAGCAAATTACATGGTGATAATTAGCTCTATGTTTTCTCTATCCCATACAAAATTATTAGTCTCTTAAGATGATAAGTTAATAATCGTAAATAACTTCCTTTAGTTTGTTAGTTTTGATCAAAAGGAATTACTATAAGTGAAAAAGGAATAAAAATAATACAGTTATAATTTTATTCTTTGATGAATGCTAAAATGCCCAATTTCGACAGAGATAGCGGGACACCCCCGACCTGCCAACTTTAGAGTCTTAGGCTCAGTAAAACCGGAGGGCCTCCCAATTTCGACAACTGGGAATATACAACTATCTATCATTTGATATATAGCTGATATATAATTAGACAACTGTATATAATTTGATATATAGCTGATATATAATTAGACAACTG
>JAPMOQ010046157.1:86729-107634 GCA_026543055.1 Argiope trifasciata
TAGAATATTATTTTTAATTTTTTAATGTATTTGTAATGTTTAATGTTTAGAATATCATTTTTATTTTTTTAATATATTTGTAATGTTTAATGTTCAGAATATTCTTTTTAATTTTTTTATGTATTTGTAATGTTTAATGTTTAGAATATTATTTTTAATTTTTTAATATATTTGTATTGTTTAATGTTTAGAATATTATTTTTAATTTTTAATGTATTTGTAATGTTTAATGTTTAGAATATTGATTTTAATTTTTTGTAATGTATTTGTAATGTTTAATGTTTAGAATATTCTTTTTAATTTTTTAATTTTTTGTAATGTATTTTGTTGATTTACCAAGTCACATTTAATTGAGTAGTTTATAGATAAATTTATTTGTTTATTATTAATTATTAACAAGTTATTAATTATTAAAATTATTAATTACTTATAAACATATTTATTATTACTATTAATTTAATAGATAGTCTTATAGATATGTTTATTCCTTGTTTTCTCATTTTAAAATTTCTTTAAGGTATCCGACTACGTTAAAAACATTGGTTATAGAGCACATTGGCCAATTTATTATTATTATTGTAATTTCTTGTCGTTGAGACTTTCCTCTTTCCATAGTGGTTGATCTTTTCTAGTAAAACGAAGGTCTGACGTATCATCCAGGGTCACATATTTTTCAGCTGAAATTTGTCTTTCACTTCAATTTTCTCAAAACTTTAATTTTCATTAAAATTCTCCACTGTTAACATGATGTCACAAAAATTATCCAAAGTATTTACATAAAATTTTTAGCGAGTGTTTAAAATAATGTGGGCAATGAAATGAACCAAATCGTTTTATAATAGGTGAAATACTTTTTCATTGATAGGTGTTTTTAGAAAAACTAAGTTCTAAATTTATGGAAAAAAGGCATATATATGCACATTTTTACACATAACTTCTTTGCATCTCAAGATTTTTCTTAGGTTTTGTTCCATTTCATTCATCGTTATTTTTCCATAACATGTGTATAGAGAAAAATAGGATTGCCACATGACAATTTTGTGTAGAGTATTAACCATTTTGGTTAAATTTCGTTAAAATTTACTACACATTTTCACATTTCTTAAAAGTTATTATATTTCCAAATAATTTTGTTATATTTATAGTATTTTGTTTTATAATTGATAATGCATCTAAAACCCTGTTTTAAAAAGTGTTTAGAAAATCCAATTTTTCAAAATAATTCCATGAACGCAGTCGGATACCTTAATTTCTATTCATATAAATTACTGGTTTTGGAGACTTACAACTAAACTTCTTCTGTCAATATTTTATTAATTTTATTGATATTTTATGTGAGGGGTTATCATTTACTGACAGCTCATATGCATCCATAGGCACATGGATACAACTAAATGACGTAATCGCTATGATTGGAACGCTTGCATTTAATTACATTCTAGAATGAGGACCATCACCAGCCACGAAGCAACCTTTACCATAGGAAGTACGTCCTGTCATCCATGGCATGCCGCTATTTCCCCTATTCTTTCTGTACCCACCGGGGCGGCAAAAATCAGCCACCACATCAGAAGCTTCTCATTCCTTTTTTTGAAGGATTCCCCAGTGAAGTAATTGAGGGGTTAAGAGATATGGGCAAGAATAATGTGGGTAAGAATAAAACAATGTACGTAAAATGCATAATAAGAAAAGTAATTACTTAAACATAATAAAAATTGATAATCACAAAAAATATAATAACCTCTCATCCCCAAGTTTGAGTCCCCTCCCCAGTGGAGTGTTTGAGGGGTTACGAGATATTCAAGACGAATGAAGCAATGTACGTAAGACGCATGATAAGAAAGGTAACTAGATAAACGTCATAAAAATTGGAAATTCCAAAAAATACTACATAGTAATAGTTAGTCTCTCCTTGCAAAAATTTCGAAATCTGTCATTAACTCTGATAAAGCAAAAAGGAAGGATCATTAAAAAGCAAGCTTACATGCTTAATTACAAGCTTAATTTCATGAAATTGCTTGGTAATGCTGTATGTACTAAATAACGATTGTTAATGAATTAATTTATATAAGAAGAAAAGCATCTTTAATAACCTTTTAGTGGTCAATAGAGGAAGCCTTTAATATAAGTGCTTCAATTGTTCAACAAGCAAAAAGGAATTTATTTATGCGCATGTTAATTAAAAAACGCTATTATAAAATATGCATGTTATTATTGAACAACCATCGTTTAATATAAAAAAGCCTCTGAAAAAATTCTTTAAACTCTTCATTTCTAATCGGGGAAATAAAAAATATTAAATGTTATCAATGATGCTTTTATTTTTTAAGAGATCCAACCTTGTCCTTACTTAAAATTGTCAAAGAAAATAAATTTCTAGTATCAAACCACATGAGATTATATTACGTAAAGCTGAAAATCTAGTCACCTAGTATCAAAATCTTGTGCTTTTGAGATTTATCCGATGTGAATTACTTTGATGGCATAATGTGTCCAAACTATCTTTATCGAAGACTTTATCACTGAAAGTTCATTTTATGTGTCTTGATAGCTGGATAAGTTTCAGAATCATATTAAGAGCGTTTCTTTTTTCTTATTTTTCTTCAAATAGTGATAAAGATGTTATTTAGGCAACTTAGAATAATTAGGCTTTGAAATACGTGGCTCGTTTGTAAAAAGTAAGAAAAAAGTCATAAAAATTTAAAAATCATATTTAACAATATTTTTTCCCATAAAAAGTATTTTTACCTCGTCAATACAAGCAAGGGCTCTTTACCCATCCTTTTACTTTTGTTTAGAAATTTTGGAATTTATAAAAATATCTACATGTTATATCCTATTCATTCATGGGACAGGTAGAAAAAGAAGAATAGACGCAGAAATCAAAGAAATGAAACATTTCATTTTTCTCCAAACAATCAAATCAAAAACTGCATATGTTATGATTCAGAGTTTTTTTAATGATATGCCATTGACAGCGAACCAATATGAGAATTAGAGATTGAGATATCTTCCCGCAATTGTTGCTGCAGATAATGGAAATTCAGATAACTTTGAATGACATGCAATAATACAAAATAGAATAAATGCTGCTTCTATATTTTCTAGAAAATCTTATCGAAACTCATTTCCTACTCGTAAAAAAAGTTTCAAATCTTTATATAAAAAGCATTTCCTTGCAATAATAATTAATTGTCTTCAGATTTATATTGAAAATTCAATTTATATTAAATGTAGACTAATAGTAGTATTTTTTCACAATGTATACAAAAATGAAAATTAAAAATTATAATATTTCAAACTTGCATGCTTAATCCACTATTTCCAGAACTTTTCAAATACAAACTATATGTAATATTAATTCTTTCATTCCTTGGATATTTTTATGCACAAAAATACTATTTACTGTAAAATTAGTAAGTTTTGTATTATTGGACTAGGAGAAAGAAAATAAATTTGGAAAACTTGTGGAAAAGTGAGCTATGTTCAATTTTGGATCAATGTGGTTTAGTAATTTATTTGTGTTAAATTCAAGATTAATTAATCACAAAAAATTACATATGTGGCATAAACAGGAAGTATTTGAATAAAAAAAATATTCAATTATTCTTATACAAATAGACTATAAGAGAAAGAATAAGTGCTTGACAATTTGTGAATAAAATGACCCCAAAATCCAATAATAATTTTTTTAAAATGAGTTCTGTAAATTTAAGAATAATAAGCTAAGACCCAGTTTTTACTTTGTAATGACTCTTTATAAAAAAATATTATTCTTCCCCAAACCCAACAAAATAAAAACAAATTTAATTAGAAAGTAGCAAACAAGCGGATCTGTAACCACTCTTACAAATTCCAAATTAGAAAAAGTTTCAACAAAACAATTCTTAAACTCAAAAAAATTTAGATTAAAGGTAGCATTATTTAATATTCTAGAAGTGAGAAATATTATTTACGAAGCAAGGCTTACAAGTTGCATTTCACCTGCAGACGAATCCGCAAGAGGAAGTTCTCTTCGGAGAATGGCGAGCATTTTAATTTCCTTTCTTGTTATCCAAGAAAAGAAATCCATGAATACAGGTGGAGAGGAAAATAAGTTTCCTCTGAAAATATATACTTTGTTTGCATATTTGACGGCCGCAGTGGAAGTTTTCAGAATTTTTGACGTCTGGAAAGCCGGAAATCATATTATCCTCTGCAGGATAGCGAACTTCATATCTGGTTATGCTGAGGAGATCTACGAAGATGATTTTCCTTTTTGTTTTCCTCCTTTATTTCCTCCCTTCTGCTACAAACTGGAATTTTTGAAATTAGTATCAAAAAGAAACTATTTTTTACCCTTCAACTTCTCAATACAATGTTTTTAAAAAATAAGTGTTTCGTGTATTTTCTTTTACTCTTTTTCATTTTAATATAGATTTTCAAATGCAGGCAAAATTATTTATATATGTTTAAGATAATTTGGGTCTATACCTTTTAGCAGTCATACCTATTTTCAGCACAATAATCGCGTCGCAGTGACCTGGTGGTTTCGCTTTGGGTCGTGTACGCATACCTGGTGGCTGATAAATCCGTCAGGTAGAAACTTCTCTCACTGGTATAGTGTGATGCGGTTTGGAGGTTTGGAAAGGTGGGTACAAGCTCAAGTATCATCCTTGTCTTCTGACCACATATCAGAAATGTGAAGTTCATCCCAAAATATCCTAGAATAGCTTTAAAATGGGACGGTAATGTAACTAAACTAAACTGCACATAAATCCATTCGTGGTGTTACTTTGACCCCAAATCGACAAACATTTACTTATATCATTCGATGTATGTATGAAAATAAAATATGATACTAGAACATAAATGTTTATCAATGTAAATATATTCATATTTAAAATACAAATAAAAGTTTGAATAAGAAAAATCAAAATTGAACTTAACACGTTTTTTCCATACATTTTCATTATTTGTTATTTCAATTTTCTTACCTTGTCTTTATTCTTTTCTCTTTCCTCTCTTTATTAGCATAGAAATTTAAAAATAACATTTCTCAGAAAATAATTATTTCGCTTTTATATCTGACCACCGAATCCGAAGTGCCACCGTAAATGTAATGCTAAACTCCTTACGGAATTTGTTTTTTCTTGGTTGTTGGAAAAATGCATATTCTTTTATCCTTCAAACCAAACATCTGAAAAATAGACATGAGAATGTATACCACCCAACACACTTCTTCAACTTCCTTATTTCGATTCTGACATGAGGTGCTTAGATAGCAGTTTTCAAAGTTAGTTAGATATATCAGATTATTGCTTATTGCAATGAAAATATGTATTTGATTTTTGTAATTGTTTTCTAGAAATTTTTTATTTGTTTGAGAAATAATTTTATTTAAATAATTAAAGCTATTATTTTAAATTAAAATATTTAATCTTCAAAAAGCATTTTTAAAGAACAACAAAAAGAAGATTATTTTCCATTTTTCTTAATTTTTAATGCAAATTAAGTTGAATAGAATATTGTATGAAAGTTAATATTTTTTACGTTGTTTTGACAGAAATTGATATCATTTTGTGGGAAAAAATTAAACAATGTAGATTTAGTATAATTTTTGTGTTTTGATTCGCTGATGGGAAGATAAGAAACTCTCGATATGGCGGTTGTCTATCCTCATCTTGTTGGGTTCAAAAATGCTATAGTGACAGTTACCCCTTATCGATAACAAAACAGGCCTCTGACAGGAGGGGTTTACCTTGCCCAGCGATTCCCTGAAGACTCAGCCACCATAGTTCCTGTCTGCACTATCAGGGTGTACCGATCATTCAGTATCTCAGTGTGTCTTCAGGTGGTTCGAAGCATCTGCTCATGGTTGTGTTTTTTTTGGTGTTAAAATTTTCAATTAACCTGAATTGCAATTCTTTATGTAGTTAAATTTTCTTTCATTAATTTTTTTTAAATATAATCAATATAAAAATTGTTTTAAAAAACAAAGAAATGTTGGGAATGCATTACAATGAGGATTGGTTTAGTTTAGTTATATTAACGTCCCGTTTAAAGCAACACGAGGGCTATTTTGGGGCGGATCTCGTGATTTTGAACCACGGTCAGATGACGAGGACGACACCTGAACTGGCACCCCCCTCTCCACACCATGCCACACCAGCGGGAGGACGTTTGGCCTGACAGTTTTAACGTGCAAGAGACCCCTTCACACGACGGATCTTCGGTGGAATCGAGTCTCGAACCTGAAACCCTCCGGTTCTAAGCCGAGACCTTACCACCAGGCCACTGCGGCCCATACAATGAGGATTGGATCATCATGGGTTATACAATGTGTAATTCTTCACAGACCTTGAGTAATCGAATTGGAATTCAAATGTTAAAGTTCCAATATAAATTTCTTTTCAACTTTTTTCTTCATAAATTATTATTCATTGATTAGAAGCTTTAAAAAAAAGGAAATATTTCAATTTTTTAAAATTAATTATGTTTACAAATAGACTTAAATCCATACAATTTTTAAATATAGAAAACATTTTGGCAAACTTACATCCTAAAATATAAAATAAAAACAATATTTAACCATTGATTGTGAGAAAAGGAATTTATTTTATAAAATTTATTTACAAATTAATGCCTTTATAAAATTAAAATTAATTTCATATCTATAATTATATCCCTTTCACCACTACATATGGAATACCAATACAAAAAAAATACCTTTTTAATTCCATACTAATATTTTTTTATCTTTTTTTCTTCATAATTTATTGATATATATAATTTCAAAAAAAGCTATTTTTTTAAAACAAAAACTTTTGAAACTTATAGGTATTATTCGTATGTTCTTAAAACATATGCAATTTAAAACAACTAAAACGCCATATAAGCACTAAAAGCAAGTAAAATTCCTCAGTTTTTTTAATGTTGGCACATGAGGAATTAGGGCTATTATCAAAATATATAACAGTTAAGTTTAAATATAAAATTATTTAAATGACTATTATTTATTATATTAAAATATTTATTATATTTATTTAAAGTATTTATTATATTATTTATTATATTTAAATTACTTATATGATTTAGTTTAAATATAAAATAATTTAAATCTGAAGTCCCAAAAATTTCTTTTAATTTTCATTTCAAATCTCATTTTTAATTGGATATAATTCAAAGAAGGGAGTGCTATTAATATCGTTCCTTCTTATTCTGTAAAAAAAGTCTCTTTAAATAATACTGAAAACAACTTTTTTTCTAAAAATATATACTTTGTTTGCATGTTTGACGGCTTCATCTGAAAATCCGCCACTTTCTAAAGTTCCAAGTCTAATGTTGAACCCGGGCCGGAAATTGCATTTTCTACTACACGGAAAAGAACTTCATTTCTGGATTTACACGGAAATCTAAAAACATAGATGATTCCTTTTTCAAAATTAAGTATAAAAAAGCATATTTTCTTACTTTATATTTAGATGGATCTCTTCAACTTGTTACTACTGAATCAAGGTTGAAACTTAAATTAATCTAACTCAGATTGTCCTAGATTACTATAAACCTGAAATTAAATATCTTAGAAGAAATATATCTTTTATTTTATTTATATTCTTCAAATATGGGTTAATTTTTAATGTTAAGTAGAGTCAATTGTTCAAGCGGCTTTTCAAAATTGTTTGTATAGCATGTTTAAGATACTTTATTTTACTCTACTTTATTTTTAATTCAGACATTCATTTTTTTATATTGCGAATCATTAAAAATTTAGAAACAAGACAAATATGTTTCAAATATTTTAAATGAAATTAAATCCAATATTGTTGTGAAATTATTAATAGGTATAATATAAAAATTTTCAAAGCTATACAATTTTTTAAAATAAGCTACAAAATTCTGATACCAATTTAATAAAAAATATTTTATCACCACTGATAAATATTTATACATTTTTCACCGAATTTGATGTTTTTCAAATTTAAATTTGCGTCAAAATTGTCGTTCTTTCTATTTCTGAATTATATGCGATGGATTATTACATCAAAATTATTAAAAATTTATTTTCGAAAGAGAAATAATTCATAAAATGTAATGTTTCATTTTTCTTGAGTTGTTCCCATTTTGTTCCAAGTTCTTGAGGAAAATATTTCCATTCTTTTCCATTCTAAGTTTCTTAGTAAAATGATAAATGAGGTTAAAGTAAAAAATGAATACTTTTTTATTAATATGCCATGTATTATCTTTATAACGATTAAATAATTTTAATTAAATTAATTAATTAATTTTTAATTTGTAAGCAAACTAACTGGTTATTCAAAGAAAAATAAGATATTCTGATATAAATATATATCTTTAATGAAAACAGTCGTAATCTCAATACCAGGTACTGAAAAATATATTTTTTTCATTTTCGTTCTGATTTTTGACTTATTTCTGCTTCGTTTCTTATGCACCAAACAATTTTTTTAATCAAATCTCTGCATTCGTAAAAAAAAAAAAAAAAAAAAAAAAAAAAAAAAAAAAAAAAAATTGACGAGAAGAGATTTTAAAGCTCAGTAATTTAAAATATTGCTATTTTTTTCATCGCTATGCATTTTCCCTTGAGTTATTGATTTTTTACTTTAAAAATAGAAATTTAAAAATTATTAAAAAAATTTCAAAAAATTAATGTTTACTGGTAAGACACACAAGATCCTTAAGTGCAAAAAAAAAATCCCTTTTGCCTTTTTTCTAAATTCCATAACTAAAATTATATAAATAAGAAACTTTATGAATTTTGCATTTCGGAAAACACAACAAAAACTTAACAAATAAATTATACTTCAATTTTTAATCGTAAAGTTACTGCTGAAGATTAAAAATTTATACCATTATTTGAACTATTTAAGAAAATTTTCTTATAATGAAAAGAATGATTTTTTTTTTCTTTTCATTGTATAGAAATTGCGCAAAATAAATTTAAGAAAATATTGATATTTTTTGCAAAACATAATTTTATTTAAAATTTTTTTATTTTATTTTAGTTTAAGAAATTTAAATGAAAAAAATAATTCTTTTCGTAGAAAAATTCTTCACCTGTTTTAATATTTTCTTTATTGACAAAGGTTTTGGTATGGATATTTTATTTCTTCTCTGCTATCCTTAAATTCCTTAAAGAAATGCTTTAAAGAGGATTTGTTCATTCAAAATAATTTGAAGATCTTTTTCAGTATATTCAAATGTAATAGATAAATTTAATTTTTCAAATGTCCTTTTAGATAAATAAAAATTATAATTTTTACCCAGTAAGTAAAACGTTTGAAATATATACTCATATTTTTTTAAGTGTTCGTTTTCAGCTGGTTTTACTTCTATAAAATATTCGTTTCCCGAAGCCTAATTATATATTATGCACAAATGGTTTTTCTATACTCAATATAAATACATTTTCAATTCACAATATTTCATAACATATCCAAAGAATTCAATGAAAAAAAGTATTTATTTCTTTCTCTATTAATTGATTTTATTCTCGATACATGTATTTTCCAAGAACTGATTATATTCATTTGTCATCTAAGATGGCTCTATTCAGATGACAAATAATGAAAAAAATAACAAATAACGAAAAAAAAATTCAAAATAAAATTCTATTCGGATTTGTTAAAAGATTATTTCTAAGACAAACTTGAAAAGACATTTTAAATCATTGCAATTTCAGCAAGAGTTAGAAAAAATATATTTTCTAATAAAAAACTTAGCGTTCTCAGTATCTCTTTCAGAAAAAAAATCAATTTTAAGGCACTATTCCATAAAGCTAAAATATTTTTATGCGCATTTTATTCTGATAAATGAAATAAATGTTACATATTCTAAGCATAAATCCCATTTTTTTTCCTATGAAGTGTCCTTTAAAATGTTTCTTTCCTTTATTTTTTTTAAATTTTAGAAAACTGTTTTCAGATTTAGTAAGTATTGGCATTTACAATGCATACTTTAAGTTTAATGTAAAATATTAAATCATCTATTTTTAAGCATCTTTGAAATCAAAAATGCAGTCTTTAATCTCTAATTCCGGGGATTTATTTTTTTTGAGTAAAATAGAAGTTATAAACATGTATTTAGGACATATTTTTTTCAAAATTCACATAAATAAATAAATTCAATTCAATTTTTTAATTATTTTAGTCAGAAATTATTTAAGGAATTTGAACAGAAAGCTATGCAAAGCAAATTAATTTCTTTGGACACTCTGATGCAAATTTTTGATTAGAATTAGAAACATTCTATTGAATTAAGTGATCATAATTTTTATAATTTATATGACATTAAGAAAAATTACCCTCCCAAATCTACTTTATTTTTGTATAATTGTATTTTAAAGTATTTCTTTTTAGCCTACTGCATTTCTAAAATTATATTTTCAATTATTTTAACGTACATTTTTGACAAAAAAAAATTCTTAAGAGGCAAACAGAAAATTCACATATAAAATTGCATAAATCTATTAATACAGTTTTCACCATAACTGACAAAGTCTACCATTAGCGTACGACATTGCCATTCCTAGGGGGTGATTATTTCCATCCCAACCAAAACTCTTATCGAATTACACACTTTAACACTAAAGTTGTTAATACTTTTCTCCAATCGACAACTATTTTTCTATTTTCATTTAAAAATTTAGATTTACAGTGTTTGTTACAATTATAAATTGCAAGAAATTTTAAGGTATATAACTACACTGTGATGCATTTTAAGAAAAACGTTCAAAAATAGTTATATGTTTTAATATTTGCAGAAAAAAGATTGAAAAAACATCTGTGAAACCAAAAAAAAAATCAATAAAGTGGCAAATGTTTGGGAAAAGGGAGCTTTAAGAAAAGGAATTGTAAAAAGATTCCTTTTTTGACTAAAAAGTGGCATAAACCAAAGGTCGTCAGAATTTTATCAAAGGATTTGCATATAATTCTGGTAAATACCCAATATATAGAATGAATTATGACTAGTGAAAAAGCATCAGTTTGCAGTTTTTAAACACTGTTGTAGTTCAATTTTAGAAAATTAATGGGATCTTATGCATTTTCTTAAAGCGTGGCTTCAGTAATGCACTTGCGTCTCATAATGGAAACATGGGTTCCTATGGTAATCTTCACGTTCAATTACTCCTTATTTCCAATTATCCTTTCTAATTCCGCTTGAAAAAAGTCTAAAATAATAAGGATATGAAGCTAGAAAATTAAGAAGAGATAATGAAATTATAAGAGGAAAAGAAAATTAAACTAGAAATTAAGAAAATAGCAGAAAATTAAAAGAGGAAATGAATGAAATTAGAAATTTACGAAAAAAAAAACATTTGTCCATGAGGTCTTTTACTGAGCATCTTAATGATCAAATACATAATGTTCAGTTTATTTATAAAATCTATAATCGGAAATCAACAATTTATAATGGTACCACTTTATATAATAAATGAATTAATGTTACTTAAATTTATCCGAATAAAATTTTCAAAAAAAACATAATTAATTCGTCAATAAACATATTTGTTTTCCTAAGTTTCCTAAATTCTTAAGATTTTATTATCTGAAAATTAACGATAATCTTCATAAGCTAATTAAAAGTCCCTAGGAGAATAATTAAGTTGTTCCTTTTGGCGTTTCACTCGACAAAAGATGACTTGCAACAATTATAAGGAGCAATCCCTTAATATTCGTAATTAAAATCACATTTATTCAACAAAATAATGTTACCTTCCAGCTACATAACATTTTTTTTAATTCCAAAATATGAGCATTTTCTTTCTTTCAAGAGCTTTTTAATTGTTTATAAGTAAGATTCGATTTTTCTTCAATTTAAATGGTATCTTTAAGTACAGAAATGAAGGAAATATTTAATTTAAAATTAAAATCATTCGCTTACGATTAAAATTGAAGTAATGTAGTAAACGAAGTATAGAAATAAAAATACTGTTATGTAGATGCATGAAACTATGAAAGTTAATTCGATTTTTTAAAGCTATTCTTTGATATTAAATTATTTTTACTAATTTCTCAGCAATATAAGTAGAAAAAGTGCTTTATCTTTGTAATAAATATTTGATTTATGTCCTAGCAATGATTAATAGTATTATCCAATCATGAAAGTGTTAATTCAGTTTTATTCCTATGCAGTTTCGCGTATTTGTTTGTATTAAATCATTTGAATCATTTTGAATCTAATTAAATTCAAGTGTTGAATCGAATTAATTTAATTTTTTATGCAAGCATGCTTCCAAACTTTTTTAAAAATCTTATGCATTCAGAAATTTTTAGACTCTATATTTGAGTTGATTCATTAATATATATTCATATATATATATATATATTTCAATTTGCCATTTTGTGTTTTTTATTAATTTTCTATAAATTTTAAGGGTTACCTTTAATTTTGTCAAAACTTATGACGTCCTTAATTCTTTCTTCAAAATATAAGCATTGATTTATCCTTAAAACTATTGTTTATAACAGAATATTAAATATTAGAAGAACTGTTTTTACATTCTTATACTAGTCGTTTCCTGTCTATTAAAATTTAATAGAATTTGCACTTGATATTTATTTTGTATCTCATAAAATACCAAATTACATGCAATATCTGGATTTTCTTTTAAGTTCAGATTACGAAATGCCTAGATCAATTACAGTGCATGGATTACTTAATAGTGTTACGGATTTCTCCTATCCTTATCCTATCTTAAATCCGTCGGGTTCTTTTTACCTGTATAGTGTGTGTGTATGGTGTGAGAGGAGATGATGATGCACACACAATGACCAGTCCCTTTACTAAAGTAAACGACATAACACAGACGTTTATTTACAGGACGAAGACAGGACAGCAAACAGACGACAAATATTTACAGCACATCTGTGTACAGGAAACAACTATATACAGCCGAGACGAACACACAGGACAGCGCACAGCAGTACTCTTCTTTAGATAGTATCTCATAATAGCAACAGTAGTCCACAGGAAGAAATTCCGTAGTAACACTGTCCACAGCCCTCAAAACGGTCAAACAATATTCAGTAGGAGCGGGAGTCTTTAAGGGATTCTGTATACACTCACGTAGGTCTCTACGTAGCAGGCTGAAACTATTCATCTGTCTCTTCTTGCCTTTGCTGTAGACTCACTACTCCGCACAACGGAACTACTCCTCAGTTCAGGGCAGCTCCGTTCCCGACGACAACAGAACGGGCTACGGCACACGACACAGGCTTCGTCAGAATATGCCACACAGCATTTCCACCGTTCAGGACCTCTCAGTTCAAGACCTCTCTATTATTCTCTTATTTTCTGATTAATTCAACTGAGCTGCTTCTCGCTTTATTCACCACCACTTTAGATGGCTGGCCTTTATATAGTGATGGTAGCCGGGGTTAAACCTTCTGGACCAATCAGGATCATTCTAGATGTATCTCGGCTCCTAATGGATGGATCGGGAAAATTCTAGATATTTCGGGTACTTTCAATTTTGTCGCAAAGCTCTTTGACGTCACTCCCGTTTATTATACAATACTGATTACTGTAAATCCGTCTTCCTTACGATGACATTCTTAGAGCGGGAAAGCAAAACTACACATTCGCAACAATAGTTTTTAGCAATTATATCAAAACTAAATTCATTGCCGAGAGGTGCAGTGATATCACTCCTTTAAATAAGATTTAAAAAAATGTTTACACAATCTTAAAAATAAATACTTGATTTTAAAAATAAGTCAAAATTTGAAATAAACAAATTGAAATAAATTCTAATAAAATATTATACTACGAAAGATTATAAGTAGTGCAAAGGATTAGTATAAAAAAACAAATAATAGTTTTTTAAATAATTCATTTGCAATCAATATACAAATATTAAATGAAACAGAAATTTGTGTCCAAAAGAATTAAATAACAAGATATTTTGAAGGATAATTGTATTAATTATAAGTCAATTATTATTAAATTTGACCCATTTGCTTTTTTATAGACAGACAAGTACATAGTTTTGTAACAGATAAACAGTACTTATTACAGTTTATTTACAAACAAAGTAACAAAAACATTTCTCTACATTAAGAAATGAAAGAATAAGACACAGTTCTAAAAGTATTGTAGTAAGTCTTGGTCTACGTTCTTTTTCTGTAATTTTTTATTATTAAAAAGTCTAAAAATAAAACCGATCCGAAACCCCAATAAACCTTAACATAAAACTCCAAACAGTCGCTTTCTTTTTCCTTCAAAGTTGATGAAAAAAAAACCATCTTAACTTATATAATATAGGAGTAGAAGAAAAGAAGTATCAAAAGTATGTGAATCCATAAAACTATTCAACTCCTTGGTGGTGTCAAATTCGTCAGATCTATTTTCCGCAGATTACAAGTTCAGAGAACCTTCATTAATCCTTCTCTTGGAGGACGTTTCGTTGTCGATGGCAGCAGCTATGGAAGCAATAGCTCTGAAAAGGCTGCTTCATCAGATAGATTCCACTCAAAAGAATGATTAATCTTGACTCAAATGTCCCTGTTCGGATAAAAGACGTTCCGGGCATATGCTGCTTAATGGCTACTCTACTGAAGAACAAAGATAACTAGAGACTTTAAGACAATGAAGAATTAGTTTTCACTTGTTTTAAACAGATTAACTGAAGAAAGAATTTATATAATATAATATAAAAATATATTTTGGTGCATACATTTAAATAACCTAAATAGGTTTTACTTGGCTCCAGGGTGATTAAAACAAACTTCTTAAGATTATTTTTCTTTGAAATCAATCCTCATTTCAAATTAGTCTCTCTAATCAGTTAACTTTGCTTACTAGTTAGGTCATCAGGGTTATTAGATGTGTTTCTTTATAATTAAAACACCAGTACATAATTTCATATTCCTTATTTTCCAAGACAGTACTTTAATTCATTAAATTAAGACTCTTTTTTACACCCGTGCTATCATAAGAACCTTATACTTATTTTGTTTTGTAGGAATAAGAGCTATCCAATTAGTATCAGGTCTCATTATATCATATCAATATTAAAAGCATAGCTGTCCATTTAACTTTCTCGAAACCATAAAGTCGCTTTATTACATTTCACATAAATTAAGCATATAATAAAAAGAATCTTTTTTTCAACATTATAACATTTGACATTATAACATTAAAATATTTGACAGAATTGAAGTTCGAAGATAAAAATCTAATGTAAAAGATTATGTAAAAATCTTTTTAACTGTCAAAATTCAGGATAAATATACGTGATAATTACATTAATACTTAATACCACTGAAAGGACAATTTCTAAAATTTTAAAATGTTGTAAAAATAAGTTTTATACAAGTATAATCTGGAAAGTGATGTCGAAAAAACGCAACATTAAAGCTTAATATTCAGTTAATCAAAATTTCAAACAACATTTAACGAGATAGGAAAAAATAAGATCTGAACACTTCCTCTGAAAGTCAAAGTAAAACTTCATATAAATACCTTCTTTAAATTCATTCATTATAAATGAAAACAAACATTTGTCTTGAATTATCATTTGTAAAAATAATAATAACTGAAATAAAAATCTTACAATAAATAATTATAAGTGAAACAAATCTTAAAGAATTTCTTTTAAAAAGAATTAATTGCATTGTTAATGTTTTTAGAAAATTTATTAAATGGCTATTGGTTTGCATGGTTTGAAATTGTTCTGCTCTTTCCAAAACAATCCTCTTATATTATTTCAAAAAATGTAGAAATAAGCTAATAAATGGTTTCGAAATTAGTATACCATGAAATAATCTTTTATTTAATTAATTTAGTTTCTATTTCCACGTTATAAATGAAAAGTTTACAATTATTCTTCAATACAGGTCCAAAAAAAAATAATGAATTTTTTAATCGAAAAGTTAATGTTTTTTTATATTAAATAAATGTAGAAAGATATTACATTATTTTTAAGACGAATTTTTATTGATTTTGCAGTTGGGAATATTATAATTTTAATGTAATCGCTATTTATAATGCAATGTCATAGTAAATAAGGAAAACACATATTTATTTTTCAGTTTTGCGTTTTATCAAATTTTATGCATTTTGAATAAACTTTTATCTAAAAAACTAGACAGTAGTTCTGAGTTATTATTGTGATTAAAAAAACATTGTAAATTAATTAAAAACTAATTTTATATATAGTTAATATCTTAGAAATTCTTTAAGAGAATTGTGTGCATTTAAGAAATGTAAAATAAAATTATTTTTTTCAAATATATACAATAGCAAAATAAAAAAGAGTAAATAATTCTACGCTTTAAAGCTTGACACATATTTTTATTCATACCGTTTATTTCCTAAATTACCATGGTAGTTTATCCAGCAAAATATTCACCAATATAGTACATTCATATTTTTAAAAAATGAATCAAATGTTTTCGATTAATTGATGAAGATGAAGGAAAATGAAATTGAAGATGAATTTTCATTTTGCTAATTAGACTTTCCTTAAATTTGTTATCAGAAGTAAATTCTTAAAACACTTTACTCATTTTTTTTAAATTCTCATTTACGAAATTTTAAATACATTGTAATTTGCAAACAGTCTTTTTAAAACTATCTGTGTTAGACTTATTCAATTAAGAACCAAGTATGTATGTCAGTGAACCAAAATGAAAACTTTAAAAAAAGCAGCAGTTTGTTCAAAAACGTTAACATTTGAATTGCTACCAGTATATCAAATATGTTGAATATTCTGAAATGTTAGACGAAATCTATTAACAGGAAATTTGCTATCTCTTGGTATATATTTGGTAACGCAACGGGCCAAATAATTGAAATTTTGCGCAGTTATGTTACTTTAAATGGCATCTATATAAAACGTTGAAGTGGATCGATAATGACTTAAACGCGTACTTGTCTGTCTACTCTTTTATATGTGAACATAATAACTAAAAAGGCGATAAACTAGAAAATTATTTTTATTATTTTCTCTTTCCATTTAAACAGTTTATCTTTCTTTAATATTAGATACATTTTTATAAAATGGAAGAAAAAGTTTTCCAAAATTAACAGATGATTTTTCATCAAGCTAAACACACAGTGTGATAAATCAGAGAAGACTGTTCAATATTTTTTTTAATGAAAATATTTGTGTAGAAGCCACTTTCAGCTATTTATATAGAAAATTATTATTAACAATCCATTTCATCGAGCTATATATAATTTATATAGTATTTATACGTGTCTTATATCATAGAATTCGAATACAAAAATGGAACACAAAATTAATAAATTACTACTTTATTTTATTTCAAGCATTTTTATTTTTCAGCACTTTGTATTATCGAGAAGGAAAAGGTTTTCTAAAAGAGTTGCTTTCGACATATTTATCAACATAATGTTTTAAGTACTAATTTTATGAAAGTGCCTGAATATTTATATATCTCTTTTTATTGCAATAATATAAAGGAATACTGCACTGAATTTTCGAGAATCGTATAATCAGCTATAGTTGAAATTATTTGTCGTTACTTAACACTCTAACACGCATACTTTCGTGCATAAAATAAAATATGGAATCCAGGTATTATTTGGTAGGCACTCGAAAGGATGTAAAAAACAATATTAAAATAACATTTTTTTTGTTCTATAATAATGCTATTCTATTTTAAATGATGCTGAATATTTACGACAACATTACACTTATATGAATAAACTTAGATGATGCAGTTTCAAAACTCCAAACATTTGTCCTTATATCCATAAATTTGAAGTTGAGCAACTACTTTTCATATCATTGTTAACCTCATTCCTTCATTCTGCATTCAAAATTACATTCTCCGCCCTTAAACGATTAATTTATTTTGCTCTATATTAAAGTTTTTTATTATCATCCTGTCCTGTTTTTCATAGAAAATCCTTTCTTTCTGCCTTTTCATTATATATTTGATTCATACCTAATTTTGTATTTTTTTTCTTTCTTTTATATTTTGACGAAATGGGAACAATGAAAATGTAATAAAAGATTTTCAAATTGGACGATAATTGATTGAAAAGAAAGTGGTGGGCAGACAGATTCAGGTGTTTTTTTATTAATATTCAGGTGTTTATTATTAATAATTAAATTCAGATGAGAGGTTGATATTTTCACAAACTAATGGCACACTCTCAATAAAAATAAATTTAAGTTTTAGACACTCATTTCTATAATACAATTTCATAAAAACAGCAATTACAATTGCAGAATATCGTACCAAATTTGAAACATTTAAGTCTTTGCATTTTTGAGGTATTGCGTTTATGTTTCTGGAAGAACAGACAGACATTCGATCTCTTAATGGGTAAGGCTAAAAATAGATTTTAAATCTTTATACCAAAACTTATCCCCTTAGCTCTTTTAGTTGTTTAGTTATTGTGTTAATTTTTATTAGAGCAGCTGGATAGACAAAATTCTTCCAAATAAATTTTGCTTAAAATTTAACAGGTATCTACAGGTTTGCCATGCAGATCATGTAACGAATTTCATCCATCTATAGAATGTTTTTATTATTATTTTTGTCACTGACAGGTACAAAACGAAGACAGACAGACATTTTCAAAAAATGCATTTTTTTTTTAAATTCCAGGTGGTATAGAACCTCCCAGAATTTGGAGAAAATCTTCGTCAAAATGTCGAATTTAAGGGTTTTTTTTTGACAGAATACGCTCTCTATAAAGGAAATAAAAAAGAAATACAAGCTGGAAATTTCTGTTGCAAAAATAGCTCACAAATTTCCTTTCAGCTTTCCAAAATTTCAGAAAGGAGCTAGCATTTTAATTTCCTCTCCCTGTCCCTTCGTGACAAGCACATGAATACTGAAAAGAGTTTTTCCTTTAAAATATGCATAATGTTTGCATATCTGACTGCCGCAGCCCAAATTTCTCGTCTTTTTGATGCCTTTAAGCTTATGTTCAACTCTGGAAGCAAAAACTGTATATTCCTCTCAAAGAAGGGAAATTCATTTCTGAATATACGAGAGAAATGAATGGTGGTAGTTTTTTTTGTAGGTGTGTCATGTTCACTGACTTTTTAAATAGAACAGAATAAAATAAACAGAATTTAAATAGAACAGAAAAAAATGATCAATCTGATATTATTTTATTTGTTTCCTAATGTTGAATATAATATTCAAATAAAGTCTCTTTAACTTGTGTTGTATAATAGTGCTATGAAACTAACTATTGTATTTCATTTTAAATATTTTTCTTAAAATCAAACTCCACGATACTAAGAGATTTTTGTCTTAAATATTGTGTTAACTAAAAAAAATCTCAATGCTAGAATATTAAATACAGAACAAAGAACTGAAGTGTTTTATGTTGATTTTACATGGATGATATTTTACAAATTTTTCAGTATTTATTAATTCGGTTTAAATAATTCCTGGGTGGTACAGATGGATGTATCGTAACCTTATTCTAAAATTAAAATGTTAATCAAAAGTAATTTTAATAATATACATTTAATATCTAATTTCAACATTTTTTCGTTACAACTTCAAAAAAATATCTAATATTTTTTAGTATTATATTAAGTTAATAATCCAAGCTATTTTAAACTATCTTAAATTCAAAAAGAAGAATAAAAATATTTTTGATTATTTACATAAAAAATCCTACAAATACAAATAAAAAATCCTCAATACATATACTTATACGTCTTTAATGGCGTCTTTATTTTACATAAGTGCAGACAACTTTCTTTTGAGAAATGTATAGTTAAAATATGAAGGATGAAATGTGGAAATTTATTTTCTCACCAAAAACAAATTAGCTTTATTCTATAACAAAATGTTGATTTTTCCTGAAATCTCTACTAATAAATTAAAAGTGCATGTCCCAGTGTGTGAGTTGGGGCCACACAGATTAGATCATATACCCAGGTATGGAATATATAAACATAGAAAAAAAGAGAAACGATTAGAGAAAATCCGCACTTTCTCATATGTGCTAACAAGGAACAAATAATATAAAAAATTAATTCAACTCCTACTTAGGTCAGCAAAGAAAAATTTTAATTTAGTTATTTTTTATTAAATAATTATCTCAAAAATTATTAAGTATCATAAAATTATTGATTCGCCCAAGAAATGAGATCGCATTCTTCATCAGTAAATCTGAAAAATATTGAAATCTTCGCATTTTACCGATTGATCTGCAGTCTGACGATTTCAAACTTCTAAAACTCTATTTAAAATATGAAAAATAATTTTAATTTAATGAAATAATTAATATTTTTAAAAAATGTGTTCAATGTGTCATTCTCTACAAGATTTTAAAAATTGTAACTAAAATTGAGTACATGAATAAAAAGTATTTTATTAACGACTGAAAATTTGAACAAGATATATAAATATAGGGAGAATGTGAACTAATAACAGGAATTGAAAAAGATAGAATTGTAAAATATCTAATTTTGAGTCGATAAAGGACAATAATAATACTCTCTAATTCCAAAGAATTTTATTTACAATACACTATTGTTTCTGGATTTAATTATCAATTCTTCTTTATTTCTGAGCTGTCTGTTGTTAAAAAACGTTTTTTTTTTCTTTTATCAAAATATAAACATTATTGGATAGCTGGTAACAGCATTATATTTTTCAAAAAAGTTTTATTATGCTTTTAACTTATTCCTAATGAATCAAAAATGCTTTACAAGTGAATTATAATAATATGAAGAAAAACGTTTTTTTTATTGCAATACTTGTTTTAAATAAAAAAGCGACTTATTTGTACAAATATTGTTGATCAATAAGAAATCGGCCTATTTTACAGTAATACGTCTCTAATATGGCGTTAGGATTATTTTCATATTGTAAATGTATGCAAGGGAGCCATGCCTGCATTTTAAATAAAGTATTTACATAGAATGTTCCTTATATTATTTGCTTTGAAGATACCT
>JAPMOQ010046157.1:107644-194917 GCA_026543055.1 Argiope trifasciata
TATCTTTCCATCTTATAATTGTCATTGTATCTTCAATCATGTATCCAACTTTATTTCTAAGATAATTATGAAAATAATACAGGATTTAATAAGTGTAAATTATTCTACAGCATTTAAAGACCAATGGAATATTTCCATTTATTGCTGAGAATATCAAAAACGCATTATATGTATCTTTTTTCTTGCCAAATTGATAGTTAAATATTTTAAATTTGACTGTCAAATTTTTCCCAGCATATGGTATTTGCAAATTTTCACTGCAGTCCAAATGCTATATCACCAACAAAAAATGTATTAAACTTTTGACTTTCTGTGTCTGACAAACCCAAAATAAAAGGGTAAAATGAAACGATATCACCATTTAGTTTTCCCTTAGCACAACTGAATTGTAACATTAATTATGAGCAATGTTTCTAGATATCGCCAAAGTGTTTGTTAGGTTCTGGACAAACGCCCTGCTATATAAACTGATCAATTAGCAGATTTCTGGTACCATTATTAGGCTCATGGCTACGTATCTACGAAGAAGGCACTTTGCTGTTCGGGTAGGGAGTAATCTCTCCTCAGAATGAGTAATTGAGACTGGAGTAATACTGGGGTCCAAGATTGGACCAATTCTGTTCAATATTTACGTTAATGATATTTTCATCCCCAAGAAATGTCAAATCCAATTATTTCTATTCACTGATGACATTGCCATCATGAGCACCAGTGAATCCAATCACAACATGGATAAACTCAATAGCTACCTGGGAAAGCTTGGAAAGGGGCTAATAAGGAGGAAGATTAAAGAGAATACTGGCAAGTGCCAGGCTGTTTACTTTACAAGGAAAAAATATCCCACAACCATCAAAACTACACAGAAGAAGCATCCCAGGGAGCAGCAAAACCAAATACCCAGGTATCACTCTAAATCAGAGACTAACATATAAAGAGCCCATCAGCATTATAAAAAGTAAAGTCAAAGTATGCAGATCCAAATTTTCACCAATGTTAGGGAAAGGGTGCAAACTCTCTCTGAATAGTAAGTTTTTGCAGTACAAGACAATAATCAGACCAATGATGAGCTACGCTTCACCTGTTTGGGTGGGGCAGCTAAAACAAATTCGGAACAACCCAATCCGAAACAGTACAATTTTAGGTTCAGGACCCGTATTTACTGATGCGAGTGTGGTGCACGCCAAATCCGTCCTTGAAAAATGTTTCTGATCTGGCATGGTGTGGTAATCTTGAAAGGATGTGCACCATTTCATGTCATTTGAACTCGGGTCATGGTGTGATGTGGTGCGTAGAGTGCGGTGGCAGCTTAGATGTCGCCTTCTCATCTGACCATGGTTCAAAATTACAAGGTCCATCCCAAATTAACCCAAGTACTGCTTTAAAACGGGACAATAATACAAACAAACAATCGAAACATCCCAAAACAGAATAGCCTTGTAGATAATTAACGCACCGTGGTTGTTTAGGAACAAGCAAATACAAAAAGAACTTAAAATTCCAGAAATAGTAGAGCAGTTTAAAGATCTACCAGATAGTTTCTTCCATACAATAGACAGTCACATCAGCCCTAAAATAGTAAGTATTCCAAGCTATGATCCAAAGAACCCCCCAAAAAGGCGACGGCTCAGGACACATATTTAAGATTAAGTACAAGAGGAATAATGGAATGTGATCGTATATACCCTTTTCAGGGCTCCTAAGAAAAATCACAATCACTGCAACGCCCTTGAGACTGAAATAGACGAAGATGAAATAGGCGAAGACGTACAAAACATCAGGTAAGTTTCAGATATCCAAGTAAATTCCCCGTTGTTTCTATTTAAATCATTTTAATATTCTTCTCCTTTCTCATTTTTATTTATTTATTCTTTTTCTTCTTAAATCTTCCTTAACCAATAATTCCGTTGCAAATATAATAGCTAACAAATATAAAAATATCTAGATTCATAGCATTTTTATAAGGTAAATTAAAACTAATTACATGGTTTCGGAGATGAAGTACCAAGAGTCCAGGTAGTCCGTTAAAACAAGCATCATGTCATTGTAATATTAATTATATAATTGATGTATATTAATATTAATTTTATACTAATATTTCATTAGATTTTTAAGTGTATAAATCGCACCTAAGGTTCTGTTTATGTCTGTATGTGTTTATGGAATTGCATCAATAAACAAAGTTACCTTCTAAACTTTAAAATAACAAGTTGTGAAAATAATTTTAAGTAAAACGCTTATTTTACGCAATTCAATTTAATATTCCATTATATTTCAAAAGTTATTTTTTATAGATTTCAAAGGCCATTGTCAGCATTTCTTCAGGCTGAATGGAATTCCTCATTTTAGTATTTGTCTGCTGGTATCTTTTAGCCTCCCATGTAATTCCTTAAATGAACTCTTCATTCTGAAGTAATTGAAAATTTTCAAAACCAATTTCTTTTGCCCCAGATCTTCAAAAAACGTGTAAAAATCTCCTAAATTCTATTTTCCTATTTAATGAATAAATCAAAATAAGTTAATCCTCCCCCTTTTCATCTTCATTCGACGACAAAATAACAATAAGAATTGAATATGCACTCTATTTATTTCAAATTACCCTTAAGCAGTACATAGTTTTAATAACATGGTTAAAGTAAATTTATTTGCTGATGAAATCTCTCGACTCTTACGCAGGCAACGGAAACTTTAAACTGTGCGTGTAAACCTTCAATTTCTAAGATCGTTTGTTAACATCGATTAAAAACGTTGTATGTATGTAACCAGCCTTATAATAATACCAAGGAACTTGACTCAATTCGGAAAGTCCATTATCAGGAAATCCCATGCATTATAAACAGTTCAAGTGTAAAGCTATTACACTAATATATTTCTAATATCTGCCACAATTTGTAACATGATAATTATTTTTGAAGGAATCCTTGAATATACAATTCATTTATAAGATATTTAATATAAGATAAATGCAATCATTTTTTTCTAACAAATAACTAAACACCAAAATATTCATGTTATATAAAACTAATCTTATATATCCTTAACAAAGTGTGTGAATGAAAGATCATTTCGATTTGTTTTCTATTATCGGCTTGTCTCTATTATTTGTATTAAATTAAATCCCTTTTGTGCAATTTTTTAACTGTACTGTAACGTTCCCCCTCCCCATTCTTGATAAACTACATTTCCAGCCAGCTGTGTCACCATTTGTTAAAACCCTCTATTGTTAAATGCCTTCGAATTACCAAAAGGAGCATCTTCTTATCCCCGAGCGTCGTCATAAGGGATGGCAGTTAAAATACCATACGTCGGGTTCCTTGCTTTAGAGAAACGGCTTGCACCTTTAAGGGAGAGGAGTGTCAAACCATCTGGATGCCAAATTCTCATTGTGAAGGGATCATCATTAACATGTGGTGTTATTTCTCAGAATTGACGGAGAACTCTTTTCACAATAACTCCTTAACCTTCAATTGTCAAATATTTTAACCTAGATTAGTACAAGTTGTTCTTATGTGTATCTATGGTAGTAAATAAACGAATTGTCAGAAATTCTACTCAATTATTTGATTTGTCAGGATCAAGAAACTACAGTACGTTTCATGTGATTTTCTTTAAATTATATTTTTGATTTTATAATTTTCAATTTATTTGACCAAAACATCTCTTCATTTTGTGATTCCATGTTGCAATTATTTCAATTGCTTTTTATTTTAATCTTGAAGCTGAAATTTTTTTTTACCTTAAGGAAATTTAAAATTTCCTTAAGGAAAATCAAATTTATTTTATATCAAAATAAAAAATCAAATTTTTAATCAAAATCAAATTTATTTATTAAATAATCAAATCAAAATTATTTTATATCAAGTCAAATTTTTTAAATCAAATTTATTTTTAATTTTTCCTTAAGTCATTGCAATAATGCATTTGTTTTTATAATGTGTACATATTCAAACGGAAATAGAAGCAAAAGAATAAAAACGATTTTCATTTTATTTTTTGATTTATCTTACAAAGAATTAAACAATTCATGTTATATCTTTCCGTTTAACTGGTATTTTTATAGGATTCTTAATAAATATAAAAATCTAACTATTGACATATCAAAAATTTATAGATTTATTAAAATGGTTTTAATTTTTGTTTTCCTATTCTTTGCTTATAATGTGTTCTATGTAATATGTAATTATTTGCATAATATTTTTTTAATTTCAAAAACTTGCTAGGACTTTTAAAAAATCATGTAATTACTTGTAAATATTATGCAAACTTTACAATTTTAATTATAAATATTTCAAAACGCATTTTTTAAAAATATTTTTAAATAATTTGCGGGTAACGATACAAATTTTTATATTGTAAAAATTTCAAATGGAATTTAATGACGTATAAATTGTTCTCTCCATTATTTTTTTTTTTTTGAAAATTGCGGATGCCCTAAAGTCAGTTAACTTTGTTCAATGAATATGGTAGTCGTAATCAAAGGAATAAACTATATACCTTATCTTATTTTAGCAATATTAATATCTTCCGTTACGGTTCTAGGCACAATTCTTTAAAGCTGATCAACCTCCAATTATTTTTTATAAAAAATCAATAAATTTGAAGGAGAAAATGGGGGAAGATTTTTAAAGATGATTTCAAAAGCTTTTTTATTCTCAAAGACAATTTTTTTTCCGCTTGGGAGAAAAAATTCATTTAAAAGAATTTAAATGAAAAAAGAATTTTAAAACTCCATCCGTGCTTATACACACGAGTTCATTTATTGGAAAAAAGTCATTTTATTCCACACCCCGTTACTGTTAGTTCCATTCCTGCAGCTTCACAACGAAGTGACTTAATAAATTTTCCACTTCAAGACACCTTGAATAAATTAATAAATAAATTATAGGCAGCTTTTGTTAATAATACAGTAGCCGCGGAAGATTTAGCTTCCTGTTCTTTTTTTGCTTCTTTCCCTGAGTTAAGTTCTTTATAATGAACAGAATGATTTTATTTTTATATTTATAAAACAGCCTCTTGGAAAAACGTAAAAAAATATTTATTCTTGCTTTATTAGAAACATTTTTAAAATTTTAAGAAACAAACTCTTAGAAAAAGAAGCTATTATTTTCTGTATTATTTCTATTTTCTCTTATTTTGTTATATATCCGTTTCTTAAATAATTTATTTCTGAAATAACTTCTTATGACTTTTTTACAATGTTTCCATTTTTTTTTTATTTGTTTAAAATAGTTTGGTATTTTATTCAATGAAAATCTTTTTCTCTCCAGAATATGGAAATAAGAAGAAAAAAGTCACTTTCCAGTATTTTAAAAGAAATAAAACGTCATTATTTTTCCCCAATTGATAAAACATGCGCATGATTTTGTTAATTATCAGAATCATCTTTCCAATTTGAAAGCATTGGATATCAAGCAAGCAATATTAATATTCTACCTAAATCACAATTGGTTTTCATTTATTTCATTACTAATTGCAATTTATCGGCATTAAAAGGGATTTAGAATAATATTTATTGTTCCAAGCTTCATTTTTAGCATTTTTAGCAGACGATTCTTTAATTAAATGTGTGCTCTGAGCTGTATTTTTTGAAATTGTACTTCTTTGTCAACTTAGGTGGAATTTACATATTTTAAAATTTTTATCCACCATTTCAAATATAATTTTTTTACAAAAGTTTTATTTTGTTTATATCTTAGTTCAACTCTTTTTTTTATCCCTTGAAAATAAAATAGATTTTTGGAGAGAGGCTAAGAATTTCAAATAAATATTTTTCAAAATTAAACCTGTTTTCCAAAATGTAATAAATTATTTTAATTTTGGATATTTATATTTCCTTTGGTCATTTTTCATTTATTTTTACATTTGTCTAATCTAAACTTTCCAACCACATAACGAGATAGAATTTGAAACTCGAAGAAATTTTGAAAGGGAATTTGCCCACATGTAGGATTTTTGATGGAATCAAATTTAAATTATTCCTTTTCAGAAACTTTAAGCTCTTTCGGAAACATTTTATACTAGAAAAGACCATAGTTATACCCATATCATCATCATAAATTATAATTATCATTTTTAATGTTAACAAATAATTTTGAAGAAGTCTATAAACCAAGTTAATACTAAACTACTGTTAATACTAAAGAATTGCTTGTGTTTGTATGTTTGTGTGCTAGAAATCTATAAAAAAACCGTTGGGGTTAACTCAAACATACTTTGAAAGCTAACAATGTGATATTCTTAGATTGAAATTTGAAAAAGTTAAAAATTAAGAGAAAATTAAGATAAACAGTTTTTTTCCTTGCAGATTTTAATAGATTTTACAAAATAATTTTTCATGAATTTTTCTGCAATAACCTTCATGGAAAAAATATATTCCAAGTCGATTTCATTGTCTTGCTCAGTTTTTTATTTGGGATTTTTCTCTCATATTGTTGATAGCAGAAGTTTAAAAGTTTGGTTTATTTCATTATTTTAACACAAAGAAAATACTTATTTTTCTTAAAGCAAGGCTTTATAGAGATTATCTCACGTTTTTAGGGATTAATATATATAAGTAATAATAAAAATTGTTTATGCATTTCGAAATTTCAGTGTTTATGTTTCAATTTTGTTTAGATTTAATATAGTATACCATAATAATTAAAATGGTCACAATATGTATATTATTCTTAGATAATTCCATTGAATTGTGTTGAGTATGAATCATTCAAATTCTTTATAATAATATAATAAAAATACTAAGCTATATATATATATTTATATTTAATGGAAAAATTACTTAATTCCAACACGATGACATTATGTTGTAGTCCACGGTTAAATTATTATTAACTGCTGATGCCGAGATCACATTGATACCTAAATATACACATCTTTGTTTCAATTAAAAAATGGTTTAGATGGTTACTTTTTCTGAATTTCTTTAACTAATTAAGTTATATAAAATAATTCCCCATCCATTGAATAATTTTAACTTAAAAAAGTAAATATGCTTTTGCCTTGTTTATGTCGAAAGTAAATATGTCAGTGTTTTCATAAAATTGGTAGTCACCTTATTCTGCTTGAAAATTAAACTCTGAATGAATAAAATCATAAAAGTACAAGTTATTCACTAATATATTTTATTTTAATCGTATTTCTAAGGAATTGGGATCTCAAATCTCTGTTTTGAGAACTAAAGATAATCCTCTTTAGATAATTAAAAATCTCTTGAAGTTAATTAACTTGTTCCTCTTGGCATTTACCTCTGCTGAAGTTCCCTTAATGCTATTATGGGAAACAATTATTCCTGTAATTACCGTGATTAAAATGATGTTTATTCGGAAAAATAATACTGATTTTAAACTGTGAAGTTCTCATTGTTTCAAAACTGCACTGATATTCATGTTAAAATTTTTGATTTATGTTTCATTTAAAAGACAAGTGTTTTTTCAATATAATTAGCATTTTCAAATAAGCACACAAATTTAGTCTTTTACTTAAAGTTATTATTATTTGTTTAAATTTATAAAACATGATTTTATTCAAATAAGAATCGGTTTCTATGTGATTTAGTTTTCTCTGTTTGATTACATTTTTTTAAATAGCTAAATATTTTATAATATCAGGTTATTTGAACAATAACACAAAAACGATTTTTTTTGAAAATTTAATTTTCGCCTGTGAAATTTTAAATATTTTAAAATAAGATTTTATATTTAATTTTAAATGAGAATTTATTTTGGTCTTAATTTTTTCTAACTTATGATAATCAATCAGACAAGTTTTTTATACATGAATTAAATTAAATTATTCGCTACATTAACTTTTTATGAGAGATTACTTCAAAATGTTTCTACACGTCTTAAATATTTGGAATTTTTTTTTACTTCACTTTATAATTGTTTTTATACTAGGCACCTATGCAGGCATCTTTATACTAAACAACCACCTTTTACATATTTAAAATATTTCCATATCGAATAAATTTAAGGTAAAACTACTTTTTTAGGAAATATTATAAAATCTTTAATTCTAGATTTTATTTAAATGTAAAATTACACAAATTTAATTAAATATTATATAATTAAAAATAATAATTGTAGTTATTATATTTAAAGAAAATTACACAATTTTAATTAAATATAATATGATACAAATATATTCACGCAATTTCAATTAAATATTTTAAAAACCGAAGCGTTTTTAAACTAAAATGTGAAAATTAATTGAAGCTGATTATTTTAAAAATCACCTATAACTTTGTTCTTTCCTCATAAGGTATTAATTGTTATTTTAAATTTTATTCGCAAATATTGAAATAATATGACATAATTTTAAGAACATCTTGAAATAGTGAATTAAGTAATAAATTAATTAAGAATAAAGTGCATAAAAATAAAAGAAAACAATAATTATTCATGGTATAATTTTTGTATAGTCTTATTTTTTACTTTTTATTTAGCCTTTCTTCAGAATCAAATGTGTGCTTGCAATAAACTTACATATTTATTCTTGTTCTTCAACAATAAAAATAATATTTTTGAAGTTTAAAGAGAAAAACCTTTATTTTCTAAAGTAATTTGAAAGTAAAGAAGAAACTTTAATTTCTAAAAGTACTTTTCATTAATTCATTCATTGATTACATTTAGAAAAATAAGTAAGAAATTGAACAATCATCCAACTATCCAAATGAAAGTGGCAGAATTGTAAGGTAGAATTTTAAAACCGATTATGATAAAAAAAAAAAAGATCTCTGGCGAATTAATTTGTTTCAAAGTTATTGCAGAAAATTTCAACGTTTCAGTTACTTCTAATTAATTGAATATTTAATTAAGTTTTGCAATTTGAAAAGTTTTCTGTATTCTTTATTCTGTCATAACTATAAAGAGTGGAACGTTTGGTTAAATGAGAAGTAGGATACGAAGAAAATATGTAGCTAGAATAATTTTTATTTATTCTAAGACTTTATGAATTTCAATCATTAGACGATGCTGTGAAAGGGAGAAAATAAAGTCTAATCATATTTTTTCTGTCTAAATTTTTTTAACTACTTGTTAAACTATTAACACATTAAAGGCGGGGGATCTTGACGAAAGGATCAAATTTTAGTACTACGACTCCCACATTTAATGTGCTAAGGTGTTGTGTAAGTTATCTCTTTTTGTTTTGAGAAAATCAATGCTTTATTTTTAAAAAAATATTAAAAAAACATATTACTGAATTATTGTTTGTCGCTGGCTACTACGTTTCCAGATCTTTCTGGTGGCATTTGAATTCCAAGTCAGAAAATCAACACATCTTTTGAGGCTATCTAAGAATCGACTCATTTCGGCATCTTCATAAGATCAAAAGTACTCCTCAGTAAGGTCATGCATCATCGACAGGAACAAGTGGTAGTCGGAAGGTGCTCTGTCAGGTGAATAAGGAGGGTGGTATAGACTTCCCATTTCAACGTTCCCAAGTAGACTTTTCTGGTTTTTCAACATGTGGCCGAGCGTTGTGATGCTACAGAATGAACTTGCTGTGTCTCTGCTTGTACCTCGGCCATTTTTCCTTCACTGCTCGGTTTAATCGCTCCAATTCTAGTCTGCAACGATTTATAGTGATCATTTCATTTGGTTTAATCAACTCATAATAAATTATACCCAATTGATTGCACCAAATGCAGAATAGAAACTTGGGACCATTGATATTCGGCTTTGCTAATGATGTCGATGCATGGCTGGATTTACCCCACAAGGCTATTGGCCCCAGTTTTATCTTCAGGCATGATACAATTCAAATACATTTTCTTTTCTGCTATTCAGCATTTCATTTAAAGCGATGAAAAGACGCCATTTCAAATCTCTCGGCTCCAACTCGCATGGCAACCATCCTTTTGAATCATTACTAATGGTTTCGAAACTGTTGTGTGATCAGCTTCGAATGATTCTGTAAGTTTTGCTAGCTTTTGACATGAGTCTTCATGAAAAAAAAAATTGCCAACTGTTCGTCTTCAAACTTATTTGGTGGGCAGAGATTTCCTTATCTTCAAGATCAAAATCATTATTTTTAAAGATTTTAAACAAATCTCTATTTTTTTTCAGACAGAGCATGGTCGCCATAAGTTTGAGCAAGAATTCTCTGATCTTCAACTGCCAAATTTTTTAATAAAATAATGCTGTAAAGTTATCCGCAACTACCCTTTTTGGAACAAAATTTGCCATATTTAATGCAATGAAAAATAAAGTGCTTTGTATTTCTGAAAAATAGCATATACTGAATTTCAGGCGTACTTATAGTACTTGCGAATAGATACGTCACTATCATAAACTAACTCAATCAATTCCAGTAACGCCATCTGTTGTAAAACAACAAGAGCTTATTCGAATATATAAAAATGCTCATAATTTTATTCACCAAGATTGATTGAAAAGGTAAACTTCTGGTAGAAGTTTTACAACTATTTTTTAAGCAAGAAACTAGTCATAAGAGAATTCACCAAAAGTATCTGATATCTTAAAACTATTCCACTCATAAATGGAGTCAGTTTTTTGACATCCGTATACTATAGGTTAACGAACCTTCATAAACTTTATTCTAGGATGAAGGATTGTTCTGCCGATGGCAGCTTATATGAAGTCAATCACACTGAAAGGTCCTTCAATAGATTAAATTCCTCTCGAAGGAATTATTAATCTTGACTTGAAATTTTCTGTTTGGATGAAAGACATGTGTTGCTTAATGGTCCTAGAATACAGAAGCATCTTGAATATAGAAAAATTTAAAAATAAACTTGATGTGGAGATTGTCCAAGAAATTCTATCAAGATGAATTGAAGAACGGTATTAGATAATATTAATATCTTAAATACTCAAATTTTTAAGCATTTTGATGGTGGATTTATTTAAAAATTATTTTTTAATTCGTTGTTCCAACTTGAAAATCGTTGTTTTATTGTAAATTTTTTTCAAGGTTCGATTTGTTGCTATTGTTTTTGTTGCTTTTATTGAAAATCAAATGTTGCACTTCGTTAATGTTTTCCATTTTTTTTTTCTCAATAATTCTTAATGTCTGAACAACTATTTTTCCCTATGATATTATTAATGTTACATACTTTTGATCAAAATATGTGAGGTATTTGAGGTGCTCCTATTGGTAAAGTTAATTTATAAATTTTATGCAAAATCATCTATTAACTTAAAATTTAAAAACTCATTTATATTACGACACATATTAATTGAATAATTTAAATTTAGTTATAAAATTATGTGAAAAATTTTGATTTTAATTTAATAATTTTAAGCTATATATTTGGATAAAATTAATAAATAAATTAACAATTTTTATGCGAAATTATTTACCACAATACCAGAAAATGAATATTTTACCTCTGCCTTTCCAACATGAGCCGTCTAAGTCGAATATTGTTCGAATTATTCTGGCTAGGATATTATTCGTCTACACTATGTTTAATATACATAATTCAGCATATAATTACTCAATACATCGGAACTACTCGTCACTTCTAGCATAATTTATAAATTGAAAAATGTTTTGCTTTTAGTCTAATTCTTTATTAATTACAGAATAAAAAATAAATCAAAATGTGCATCAGAAAGCTAATTAAATCGTAGAAAGTTATCAAAAAGAGAATTATATTTTCAAACAAAATACTAATAAAAATTATTGTTAATAGGAGTTAAAAAAACACGTCTTATAAACAAACAGATTTCCAAATTTAATGTTAATTACAGAGGCAGCGATAGGCCGTAGGTAGAGTCCCGTTTTCTAAATAAAAATATTTGCAGATTTAAAACTCAATTAGTAAAATATTCTTGTAGATTACCAAAGGGATTCAAAAACTGTGTTATTAATTGGAGTGTAATAGAAATTAAAAGAGTTAGCTGCCACTTAAGATGTTGTATTGGTAAGTTCATAAGCCTTATTACAACTTCCGAACAAATGTGTACACATTTGTCTTAGGGTTATGTTACACGGCTACGTATACTATTGTCCCAAGTTCGAACCTGAGGAATTTCCATTGGGTTCTGAGCCCTGGTTGACCCTGGTTCTGAACTCACAAAATAAAACCTTTGTGGCCCCCTCTAAGGGTAGCAAAAGTCACCATAACCCTTGCTGCCATAACATCTTTCGTCTCACATCCAACTAACTACAGGGGGAGTAATGTGATGGTAAATTCATAAGTCAAATAACAACTTCCGGACACATGTGTACACTTTTGTCAGGGGGTTATCTTACACGGCTACGGATCCAATGATCCCGAGTTCGAAACTGATGAATGCAAGTCATCTTCAAAACATTGGATATTTCCCTTCCTATTAAAGTCTTATCACTAACTCTCCAACCTTCCCGAAAGCACACGGGTAATGAATATTGCATGACAGGACCTCCGCTACATCAACTCTGCCGGGACTGTGACTGAGTACTAAGGGACATCACTGGCCATAGTATAACACTTCCCTAAGGAAGTATATCCCGTCATCGATGGGAGGAGCCGCCATGCCGAATGAATCTCATCCTTAACTAGGAGATGCCCTCTGGAAGGATCCCTTTCTCTAAAAGAGCATTTTCATATGAAATAGAAAATATTAATCTAGTTTAATTAAAATTATAATTTTTAATTTATTTCATATGTAGAATTCTGTTTTGATTTTTATTGTTTCCCGATACATAATAAAATCTTGCTGTGGAATTTTTTATTTTTTTATTTTAAAGGGAAAAAATGAATCACAAAAGTCTTAGTGAAATAATTAGTTCTCTCTACCAAGGTAATTATGAGTGAATTTCCTTACATTGAATCAAGTAATTTAACCAACTGATACATATTATTTTCATCTACAGTTATTAAAAATCCTTTTTCTTTTAAAAAAATCTCGTGTCCTTTCTTAAAAGATAAATAAAATTTCAGTTTCCATGGCTCTTTCTTTTAACTTCGGATTTAATAAAGATTGATTTCAGATTTGTATTCATTTAACGAATAAAAATTTAAAAAATATCAATTATTCTACAGCCTGGATACAAAAATTTAGAAAATAGCATATTGTTCCTCAAATGAATATTAAATTACACTGTAAGATAACGCTTACTTTAATGTTCAAATAGATTTCTTAAATTTCAAGAAAATGAATCCTAAGATAAACAGAAAGTATTAATCTAGATTTAAAAATATATATGTAAGCTCAAACTAGTCTGCTTTAAAATTGGATATAAATCATTTCTTTTCGATGGACAATACCGAAAAATAGAGCATTCATGCAAGCTGATACATTATCGACACATAAAAGCAATCTCCAAAAATATGGATGCAATAACGTTGTCCCATTTGTTAACTTGGTGTCATTTTCGTCGGATATGGACATCCGTAGTTATCACATAAGACAAGCTTCATCAAACCGTTTGGTAGACGATATTTCCCTCTATCGATGGCAACGTCTATTGGGCTCGGGGACTCTGATAGTCTCTTTTAGTAGATAAATTCCACTTAACGGAAAGATTAATCATTCGAAATGACCAAGTTGGACGAGAGATATTGAAGCATTTCTTCCTTAATGGAGGCTGAGTGTTTCCTCCACTTAGATGGAGATTTCAAATCACGAAGAATGGGACATCAGCTTCATTTGATGAGTGGTTTCCAGTGTCTAAGATCTAAATCGTGAAGAGCCAGACTTCGTTTTGTAGATAGAATACATTGATGAACGCTTTATTTAATTCTGATGACAAAACTAGAATTATAATTTCATTAAGTACTTTTAAAGGAATCAAAATCATAAAGTTTGCAATTATCTTATAGGTTTATGTTCTCACTAAATTTAAAACATAATAATTTTTATCTGATTATTTTAATCGTATATAAGTGTTTAAAAGGTTGAATGATGTTAATTTTTAAAAATTTAGCTTGTTAAAACTAGTTTAAAAAGTTTTAATTTCTGACACTTGTGTTAATTTTATTTCATATTAATTTGCAGTTAAAAAAGCAAAATGCATATATTTTTAATTTGTTAAATGAATATCACGCTTTGTAACGAAACGGAAAATTAAGGTTTATCAGGTACTGCAATAAAAAGGTATGCTGTCATCTTTAATTCATTACTCTGATATACTTTATTCATATTAATTTCTCTTATATACTTTATTCCTATTAATTTCTCTGATATACTTTAATCATATAAATTTCTCTGATATATTTTATTCATATTAATTTCTCTGATATACTTTCGAATGTCATAAAAACTGTGTTATATTAGTAAACACAAATAAATTGAAATGTATAAGTAATTTAATTGTAATGTAGTTTTAAATTCAATATCATATGCAATTTAGTTTCGAAATGTAAATATGTAGTTTCAATTGTATAAGATCATTTAAAAAGCTAATTGAAAATAAAATTTTATCTTATTAAACTAATTTTTAAAACTTAATTTTTGGCATTTGTATTAATTTGAAATTGAAAAAGAAAAATGCAAATGCTTTCAAGAAAATTTTGTTAAAGGAACTGCCCTTTTTTTTAACTTCAAAAGGGTTATGAGAAACGAACAACTAAAGTTGTTTAACTATCATATAAAAAATAACGATATGCTGTCATCTTGAAGGCTATATTCACATTAATTAATCTAATATATTTTAGATTGTAATGAACATTGTGTTGTAATAATAAATGTTATAAAATGTTTAAAAATTTTCATTAATTTATCGAAATTGTTTAAAACGGGGATTTCTTATTTTAAACATTTGTTACGAACAATTTTATTATAAAACAATTATAATAACATGTGAAAGCAAATATTAATTAATCATGAAAACAAAATATTAATTGCTAATGGTATAAATTTATATACTATTAGCAATTAAGCAATTTTCGATTCTTGATTGTTGTTATTTTCTTTTTTTTTCTGTATTTAGCAGTACTGAAAAAATAAAGACAATAATTAATAAAAAAGTATGTTAACATTAATGCCACAGACGAAAGAAATACTTTGTTTCTTAAAAGGTAATATTTTAATACCATCTACAAAGAGGCTTTATTTAATACACACAATGCATCTGGAGAAAAAATTTTAATGTCAAAAATTCAATTATGAAACTTGCTCTTGTATTGTAAAATTTCCAGGCACATTATTGATCTATTGATTTACAAAACCATTTTGAACTTTTATGACCTAATTTCATTTCCATGCTTCAGAGAAAGAAAATACTAAAATATTGTAAAGTTATAAAACATTAAACATGAGCATCTGTTGCCTACATACTATTAAAAATTGTTGGTAGGTTTTTGAGAATTCCTAAAAGAAATAATTTAATTCATGATGCTGTGATAAAAGAAAAATCAATAAGCTCGAAATTTATGAATTTTCAGAGATCTTGAATTTTAGCCCACTAAAAATAGTTTTCGGATCAATGAATAAAATCGTTTATAAAAAAAGTCGTTTTATCTTTTTAGTTTGTGAAAAAGAAATTTTAAAATTTCTTCATACATAGTTTATAGAAATTGGAATTTTTTCAATAAAAGAAAAATATTTTTAAAAGGCTTTATTATCAATAATAATTATGAGTACTATAACTTTTAATTTTTTTGGAACAATAGTTTTAGAAAATCCTAAAAATAACAATAGTATATAATTTTTTATAAATTAATTATTAATCTAGGATTTTCAGTTGATATAAATGAATAAAAATTACAGTTTGTAATCTTGTATTTAAATATCAAATGTAATTAAATAAACTATGTAATTAACCTAAATAATGAATGCAGCTACATTAAAATTTAATCATTTTCACAGATTAAAATTTAATGCATAAAACTTAATAGTCCTATAAATTTATTTATTCAAAACAAAGAAATACGTTTTTCACAATAAACATCTTAATTTAACATCCACAATATTTTACAGTTTTTGGAACAAATGCAAATCACAAATCTTATTTTAAAATCAAAATATGTTTTAAATGATGATATTCATAAATGAACAAATTTACACAAAATAAAGTTAGTGTACCATTAACTTATTTTTATTTTATTTTATTTGCTTATTTGAAAAATGTGTATAAATGAATAAATCGTTTGCAATGGAATCATTAAATTCCATAATCTAAATAAATAAAATCTTTCATAATCATTCCTTCTAATAAAATAAAATAAAAAATGAAGCATATACTCATTAATTAGCATTAATTACTGAAGAAACATTCAAATTTTGATATCAATTAAAAGTAATTTTCTTGATATAATTAGAATTTCTTAGGACATTGATTAATTATCAGGTTTCTATGTTTAAAACTCAAAAGCTCTCCTAATTACAATTAGAAAAAAAATTAATTTCTCTTAATCAGTGTTTAATAATATTTATTTCTCAATATTAGCTCCAAGGTAGAAAATATTTCTGTTTCAAAATATTATTTGATTTTATTTTTAATGATTTTTCATATGTTGAATGATTGCAAATTTTGCTCATTTTAAGAATCCAATTAGCGTTTTGAATAATTAATTTCAAATTAACATTTATTAAAATGTCAAAAATCTTTCTTTTTTCTTGATTTAATGTAAATAAATGCTTTCGTTTCGCGATCCAATATCATATCCTATAAAAATAGATTTGAATTTAATGAAAGTCAAAACAGTTTTATTTATTTGGTTCTAAGCATAGGAAAATCGTAAATGTTACTTGAAATACTCCATTTAAGCCAGTCATAAGATTAATTTTAATAATATCATACCACGATAATTTATTTTATTGTTTAGCTACTAAGCTAAATAATCATTTTTTAAACGTTTCTATTCGTTTATTGATATTATATTCTTCGTATCTTGACTTTACAATCGCCGTTCAACCAACATTTTGTATTCCACGAAACTAAATCTATTAATGCTAATCTAAAGAAAATGAAATTTAAAAGTACAATCTCTTGCTTTAATTTATAAATAGTGCTCCAAAATTAACACACGATTTGAATTTGCTGCCATTCTTTTAGTATTGTAAGTTAACATTTCGTTAAGTTAAGTGTAAGCAACCGTATTAAAAAATCATTTCACGGCATATAGCTTAGAGTTAGCAAAAATGCAGCATTACTCGATAAATCAAAGTGTTGACACAAGATTATTTTACTTCTTAAATTGTAAAGGATTGTAAAATATTGGATTTTGTTAGGATATGTCAAATGGCATGCACGGCTTCGTTGCCAAATACGCAAACATTTGCCAAAATTTTCTAAGACCATTTTTCATAAGTGTTGACAAATTTCATTGATTCGGTCTTGAATTCCTTCGTATAATGCATCTGATCTTGTAGGCTTGATGGCATAGACTTTTGACTTGAAACAAAAGCATAAAATAAATCCAACGGTACTAAATAACACGATCTAGTGGACAATTCCCGATTTTTGTGGCCACCAAACAAATTATTGTACCTTATTATTTTTCAAATATTTTTCTGCAATGAAAAAGCGTTATTCTATCGTATAACTCTCCATTTTTTATTAATCCTAAACTATCTGTTTTCATAGTTTTTAATACTATTGCCAACACTGAATTGCACGATTGGTTGCAAATTCATATTTTGAGTTAATTTTCGGACACTATTTATTTATATATTTGTGCTATAAAATGGGACATTTTTAATTAATTTTTATTGGATTCATGCTTTAATTTTCACAGATAAATCAGCAAACAAATGATGTTTAAACATGAATATGAATTTACGAAAGCCTCATATTCGGATTGGTACAGTGATAAGTATACTGTATATAGAATTTGCTGTTTTTGTGTTCTTTCTAAGACAGAATAATGGTGCTCATTTTTTAATATTGTTGAAGCGTTATGTTGATGTGGAACCTCTCTTAATGAGCTTAATTCATTTTCAAGATCTTAAATCGTGTTTATATTAATTCAATTATAAGATTCCAATGAAATCACGCATGCGCTGAAAGAGCGAAAGTAACAAGTGAATGTCTTAAAGGAACATGCACATTCTAATGTACAAGTTTTTCAATAGGAATCTTTTTAAAATAGGTCAAAGCGCTCCATCCCAAAACAAAACATTAAAATTTATGATAATGTAATTTATTAATGCTTGTTTTTCGCAATAAAATTTATCCGAATTTTGAAGTGTAGCTGAAGACAATTGTTTTTAGCTAGGCTTTAGTTTCGAAATTCAGCTATATGCGACACAACATTATCTACATATTATTATATAGCATGTATAGCTATTACCCAATCAGGGTAATGTTTCACAACGTATGTTGAAATAATGTTTCATGTTTTCAGCATATTGTCATATTGAGTAAATATAAATTTTACATGAAGATGTTTATCGTTAAATCTACAGGCTCTTACTTACATTGCTACTAACAAACAAAAAGTTTTTTAGGCACTCTTTGTAAATTTAAGCCGATATTTTAACATAGAAATTAAAAATATCTACATAACGTTTTCAGGTGATCATTTAAATTTCTAAATTTAATTTCCAAGAAATTGTTTAAATGTTCCTGAGGAAATTTCAAAACAGATGTATATCTATAAAAAACGATTACCCTACTATTCCATAAAAATATGTTGATCATTTAGAAAAACATTTAAATTGAATATAATTGAATTTAGTAATTTTTAAATAAATATTACATAAATTAATTGAAGAAAAATTACAAATGCAAATGAAATCCTCATATAGAATATAATCACGAAGACGAAATTTCGATAGAGAAAAATTATAGCAGGGAATATCTGCCTCTCCATCAGTCCAAATACCATAAATAAATACAAAGAAAAAATTAGTAATAAGAAAATTCGTTTTTATTATTAATTATCTCTAAATGAAAAAATAATTTTATCAGAAGAAAATATTATATGTTCAAATATTGTTAAAGAAAAAGAATCATTCAAAAACCTGCAATGCTTATTAAAAAAATAAAGAAATTTTGCTTTTTTATATGCTTTATTAGTTCATAATAAAAAAAAATAATTTAGTCAGCTAATATAAAAAACAATGAAAATGTTTTGAAATCAGAAATACAGTTTTTATTCGAATAGTTAAAAATATTTTGAAGTTAATTAAATCTAAATATATGTGTTTAGAATTTTTTTAAACTCATTGGAGAAATTTGTTATTTGAATTATTACAGAAAATCCATGTTTTCAATTGAATACTATTATCGCATTAATCAATTAATCTAGTAATTAAATTTCAAAGATTTCCTTACTCTGAAATAAAAATGACCAAAATAATTCTTACAAGTGATAAAGTTTTCTATTTTAAAACTATTTTTCTAGCCTGAAGTAACAATATATGTCGAATAAATACAATGTTAATAACTAACATGAAAGAATTAATTTAATCACATAATCGGATAATGGAAGATTATTTATTAAAATTTAAAAAGGAAAATTGATTATTAGTTTGTTATTCTTAATATTAAAAAGGTTTAATTTTGATTTAAATCCCAATTTTATAATTTAATCAGAAAATAAGACAAATCAAGGCGTTTTTAATTTTTATTCCTATTCCTTTATTTATTTATTTCAATCAGGATAGTAATCTTATTGAAAAAAAGTTTTTATTTTTCTTTATTTATCCTTTATTTATTTATTTATTCTTTCTTTAATTTTTTATTATTTCTTTCTTTCTTTCTTTCTTTATTCTTTATTTATTTATTTATTCTTTTTCTTTATTTATTCTTGCTTTCTTAATTTATTCTTTATTTATTTTAATCAAGATAATAATCATATAGTGAAAGAATTTTTCATCTTCCTTATTACATAACTAATTTAATTTTGACAGATTTCATTTATCTTTGCAAAATTATGTAATAAAATAACAATCTTTTTTTAATGATTTTGTCTACTTTTTTGAGATTTGGAAAATCGTTTTATCAGTTGATATTAAAATCGCTCAAAAAATAAAACAAAACGGATTTTATAATTATAACAATCATTATTACGTGAATTCAGAATATTTTATAATAACCTTCATTTTCCATTATTCTTTAACAATCAAAACACCAGAAAAGAATGAAAAATGTTATCATTAAAAATATGAATCTACGAAATTAAAATTCTACAATTTACCTATAAGTTTCAGAAATTTTAAATTAAAACCTTTGAGTTGTATCAGAAATTAATTCAAACTTTTACGTGAATAAAAAAAACTATTTTGAAAAAAATATATAACTTTTAAACTTTATTATAATTCATAAAACAAAATTTTGAGTAATTCTTCTATTAAAGATTATAGTTTTCTCTCATTTAGCTTATACATCACAGCCACCATAACTTACTACAAAACAGTTCTGTAAAATTTATTTTATATAAATTTATTTATATAATTCATTTATAATTTATATGGTTAAATAATAATTATTTTTTTATTATGTAATTTTCTCAGGTATAATTATTTGTCATTATATTCGCTATAATTGTTATTTCTTATTTATAATTCGCTATAATAATTTCCTGAGATTATTTCTAAAGTTGATAATAAAGGATGCTGCAACGCCAAAAATTTAATCTCATTAATTTAGCTTAAGCATTAAATCATTTTTATTATATTTCCCTGAATTAATAAGTATTTTAAATTATCTTCTTAATCTAAATAATATTTTTAAGTTGTTCCCAGTTAAAATGAACGCGAAAGCAAAGATTTTGATAATTTTTAAGATTATCGATATTTAAAACATGCTTCCACAGTACTTCCTAGATCTAAGCAACCATTCATCTGATATAACCAAGATATTCATATTCAAAATAATTCATGCTATATTGATAAATTTCGATAAATCTTATTCCATTATCAAAAAATATTAAAAATAAGATTAAAATACATCCTTTTGTATTTCTTTCTACCTTCAAATGAATACAAAAATTGAATCAAATTCAGTTGCCATGATTAATATTATAGAAAAAATTGATAAAAGATCAAGAATATTTATATATTTAATTCAAATTATTTTCGCAGATGCTGTTAATGGTCATATGGAGACATGTTATCAAACATTAATTCATATGCGGAGCTATTTAACTACTGTATCAGATAAAGAGTATTTTTAAAAAATATTTTTATTCTTTTTTTATTTTCATTATGAGAAATAAATATATATCTATTCAAAAATCATTTGAAAATTAAAAGAAATATCCAACCTGTGATTTTTAATGTTTTCCTCCGATTTTAATTCCAAAAAAGGATTAATTTCGTAAAACATATATAAGTAATCAATTAATCTACCTTTGGATTAAAAAGAATAATTTATTAATACCATTCAGTTTCTGATTTTAGAATGAATTGATTATTTAACGTTAAATTTAGAATTATGTCAAAAGCAAATAAAAGGTTTTGTTAAATGCTGAAGCCAACGATTATTTTTATTTATTTAAATATTTTTAACTTATTAATAAGAATAAAATTATCCTACCATTTTGTAACGTAATTTCGTTATCATCCGTAAAATCATTAAAAAATAAGAACTTGTAATTTGTTATTTGAAAAAAAGAAACAATTTCACTTGAGAAAATTGAAAACTATGAATAAACAGAAACATAATTCTGCCTTATTTCTTATAATAAAAAATAGCTCTCTTACATCGAAAGATATATGAAAGATATAAAGTATTGCATTCTTCATATCCAATCGGGAAATAAAGTATTTCAGATTTTTTGGTAATCTTTGAAATTTTGTAATGTAATCTTTAAAAGCGTTCAACATTTAAGAAAAAAATAATTAAAGTTTGTAACTGGATATTTTGGAAAATGCATGAATAATTCGTGAATAATAAAATATTAAGAACACTTCATTAATAAAATATTTAAAAAAAAGAAGAAAATATAAAATTTCTTTAAAAACATTAAAAAATTCTTAATCTTTGCAGTAAAAAAATATACATAAAAATATTTATATAAAAAGGGTTTCTTGTATTTTTTTTTAATTAAGGAAGAAATATTCTTAAAATATGACGCCATATAAATGATTGAGTTAGTAATTAAATTAATCAAACGCAGTGGAAAATGGCATTCAATATTCATAACAACAATTTCATTTTTTTAAAAATAATTATTATGGGGAAAAACGGCAAAAGAAGATGTTACAAAGAATTTCATAACAACATTTTTTATTTATTTTTTTCCTTAATTCAAGAATTTATTAATATTATCAAAAAAGGGACAAATTCATTCCGTCATTATGAAGAAATTAATTTAAAATTGTGTATTTCAATTAAAAAAAACTTTAGCTAGTACAGTAGTGTTATTATTAACCAAAGCTAAGTGTAGTTTAGTTATTAATTTATTCAAAATCTTTTGAAATAAAAAGTTTATTAAATGTTTTTATATACTTTGAATTAAAGAACCTAATATAATTTTGAGGCATACGAAATTGATACATTTTATGAAATTCCTAATTTATATGCAGAAAAATGCAAATCTATTTTTTACTGATTTTCTCGGATATTTTGAAATGTTCAGTTTATGTAGGTGTGAGTCGCAGTGAAAATTGGATCATAAAAAATCCTGTGAAAGAAAAGAAAGCAAGATTTCGAACAGAATATCTCTGAAGGAATGCCCTCTATTTTTAGATTTTAAATTACTGATTTATTGAAAATTACTGCATGACAAGAAATAAAAAATGTTTAAAAAATGGTTTTTATTCAAATTCCTGTTTAAATGTTAGAGAATGGAAATTTATGAATTATTAATTATTAATTTTTTTTTATTTACTATATATTCTATTTCCGCAGTTTCCAACGTTTTTTTTTTTATCCATTTTCTCTGAAAAAATTATAAGCAGACTATGAAAATTTCTTAAACAATAAATTATGCCAGAAAAAAGAATCTGCTGAAAAGAAATCATTCTGCTCATTTATATTCTATTGTTTTTTAGAAAATAAAATAACGAGTAAAGTTATAAAAAAATTGTTTTTAAGTCATTCATATTCTTATGATATGCCAGAATGAGATTATCTAAGTATCCTTGCCGAAGATATTGATTATAAGTAATTTTATTTAAACTGTTTTGATTTTTAGTTTAGTATATTTATATTAACTTCCCGTTTTAAATCAACACGAGGGCTGGTTTGGGACGGACCTCGTAATTTTGAAAAACAGTCAGATGACGAGGACGATACCTGAACTGGCATCCCCCTCTCTACACCACACCAACGGGAAGACGTTTGGCCTGACAGATTTAACTTTCAAGAGACTCCTTCACACGACAGTTCTTCCGTAGAATCGAGTCTCGAACCTGCAATCCTACGGTTCTGAGACCTTATCACCAGGACACTGGGGCCCAAACTGTTTAGATAAAACTTCATTTACATGATTCCATTAAATTAACACAATCGTGTTATTTTAATACTTATATGCATATTTTGCATATAAACTTTTCTAATGAAGGCCATAATATCATAACACTATTATGTTCAATTTATTCATCTTCTAAGTATAGCAGTATTATAATTAATAATTTTATAATTTAATATATGTAAATTTTCCCCATATGTTAAACAGAATTCTTCTACAGCTTTACAGTTATTCTTCTACAAAACAATGGAAGAATATCAAGCTATCCAATATCCATTGAACAATATCCATCCAGTTTCATTCGTGTGGATATGAAAATATTGTTGCAATTATTTCTTAATTGATTAAAATTTTAATTAAAATTCCAAATGCATATTACTTTTAATTCAGAATTATTGGACATGTGTTTTTTTATTAATAATTTAAATTGTTCGATCATATTTTGAAATCCTTTTGCATTACAAATTGAAAATTTTAATCATATAATTTGATTTGCTTGGATTTTTTGGTGCAAGAGTCATGGTTGTGATGAGCCAACTAGGGTTAAAATCATATCAATGTACAATAATCAAAAACGTCAAAAGTACAAAAATACTCCCGACCAATCAAGTTTAAATGAGTAAATAAAATCTAATAGACTGTAAAAAGACGAAAATTCGAGAGATGGCTTACCAAGCTAAAAAGGTAACGGAGTGTTCGTGTTTTGAAAAAATATCAATCGCTGAGAATTGAAATTTGGTTCATTCTGACAATATATGTTGGGCACATATTTGACAGTCATACTGTGAACATAGATGTGGTTGATCACCTAGCAACAAGTGGAGATGAGTGAATCTTACACTGATGGAAAAAAAATTCCAACACTAAGAAAAAATTATTGTACAGTAATGAAATTTTAAGAATACATTTGTCTAGGTAACATATTTAATTGATTAAAGTTTCAAGATCACAGGTAGAGCCATTGGCGAGAAGAGCCATTTCAAATGTGAAATGTTGGTACAGTAGTAACCGGTGTAACCACCGGAATTTTGAATGCAATCATGCAAACGGGCATGCATTGTGTCGTACAAGTGTCGGATATCAGTTTGTGGGATGGAGTTCCATGCCTGTTGCACTTGGGAGGTCAATGCAGGGACGGTTAATGCTGGTTGTGGATGACGCTGGAGTTGTCGCCCACTGATGTCCCATACGTGCTCGAATGGAGAAAGATCTGGTGATCTAGCAGGTCAAGGCAACATGTCGACACTCTGTGGAGCATGTTGGGTTACAACAGCGGTATGAGGGCGAGCGTTATCCTGTTGGAAAACACCCCCTTGAATGCTGTTCATGAATGGCAGCACAACAGGTTATATCACTAGACACATTCCTGCCAAGTCTTTCAGCAATATCGCGGAAAGAAAACCCACCTTCTCGTAGCCCTACAACACTACCTCGTTCAAACTCAGTCAGCTGTTGATAATAGTGATAATGGCTTCTTCGTCCTCTCAGAGGCATCCTTGATTAACATTAACCCACTACGTCAAATCTCAACTGTGAATAACGATCACGAACCTTACAGCGCTTATTTAAAGCAAACCTCATTTGCATGTTCATAGAGTCGCTACTAGCTCCACACTTACGCGCGTAGCTCGAAAGTTGAGTCGACGTCATCTTTCAGATGTATAAACACGCCTACCAAATTTCGTTTATCTAGCACAGCTCCCTCCTAGTGTTGGGATTTTTTTCCATCAGTGTATATGCCCGTAAGGGCGTTAACAATGTGTCGGCGTTTCGATTCAGTAATGAAGTCCACTGCTTAATTAACATGTTTATTGCTAGTTTCAAGGTCTCACTTGGCATTAAAAGTAAAGAAGCATTTTAGTGTGATTATTTAAGATATCCGACTACGTTTGAAGGAAACATTTTGAAAAATTGGATTTTTTAGAAACTATTCATGATTTTTAGATGTATTGTCAATAATAAACACTATAAATACAAAAAAATAAAACATAATATATTTTGAGAAATGAAAAAGTGTGTAGTAAATTTTGATGAAATTCAACGAAAATACTTAACACTCTACACAAAGTTGTAATGCAGGAAATCCTATTTTTCTTTGCACACAAGTTATAGAATACAATGAGGAAGAAAATCAACCAAGAGCTAAGAAAAATTCTGAGTTGCAAATGAGTTATGGGCAAAATTGTGCGCATATATGCATTTTTGCCATAAATTCACCACTTAATTTTTCTAAAAGCCCCTATAAATGAAAAAAATATTTCACCAACAATAAAACATTTAATTCATTTCTTTGCCCATATTATTTAAAACACACGCTGAAATTTTTGCTTAAATACCTTTATTAGTTTTGGGGGTAGCATGTTAACAGTAGGGAATTTATATGAAATTGAAAGTTTCAAGAAAATTGAAGCTAAAGACGAATTTTAGTTGAAAAATCTGTGACCCTAATAATACCAGGCCTACCTTTTCCTAGAAAAGTTAAATTGTTTTGAAAAGATAAAAGTCTGAACTACAAGAAATAATAAGAATTTTTTTAATGCCAATGTGGTCGATAATCAATGTTTTAAACGTAGTCGGATACCTTAAGTCGTTTACAAGGATAGATGTGATTGCCGGAATATTTGCCAATTTAGCAGCCCTATCTACATCTTCATTGATCAGAATTCCTACAATTCCAATAGAATAAAATAGTAAAATCCCGAGAAGTCAGTTAAAAAATTATCTTAAAATGTGGTCGATATAATAATCTCTAATGTGGTCGATAATCAATGTTTTAAACTAGTCGGATACCTTAAGTCGTTTACAAGAATAGATGTGATTGATTGAATATTTGCCAATTTAGCATCCTTATCTGCCTCTTCATTGATCAGAATTCCTACATCAGAGATTATCCAATAGAATAAAATAGTAAAATCCCGAAAAGTCAATTTGTTAAAAAATTATCTTAAAATGTGGTCGATATAAAAATCTCTAATGTGGTCGATAATCAATGTTTTAAATGTAGTCGGATACCTTAAGTCGTTTACAAGGATAGATGTGATTACCGGAATATTTGCCAATTTAGTAGCCTTATCTACATCTTCATTGATCAGAATTCCTACATCAGAGATTATCCAATAGAATAAAATAGTAAAATCCAGATAAGTCAATTTGTTAAAAAAGTATCTAAAAATTTTTAAATCAAAGAATGATTATGAGGATGAGGATAAAATGATTTTAGTGACTGTAAAACACAAAATAATAAACTTTTATCATGGTGTCTCAGAAATTTCTTCTAATGCATATATTCCATATCAAAAACAGTTATCTCTCCCTTAAAAATTAAATGAAAGCAATGAAGTGTAAAAGAAATGACTGTATTTGGTAACCACAGCAGCGAAAGAGACATGATTGAATGATTTGGAGTCATCGGTAGAAATTGAAAGAAAGCCTTTGTATTGCTGCCTTTGTTCAAGGAAAATTATCTATTAAATAACTTCTATTGTCACGGATTTGTTAAAAGTGTTGAACGGGTTTAAAAATTACATATTAAGGTTTTTCCTCAGTAGAAATCCCTTTACTAGCTTTATATTACTTGTAGGGTAAGCCTATTTTTGTAAAAGAAATCTTGAACACTTGTAAAAAATACGATTTTCAAGCCTCTTGCAGCCATACTAACTAACTGCGAAATTTAAAATTATAAAATAGATTATACATATTTGATTAAATTCTAAAGTAATAGTTCAAAGACAACTTTTGCCTTCTTACATCAAGTGAAGGCTTCGATATAAAGAATTTTCACAGGAGATGTTATAAAAGCTCGGGAACAAAGTTTAAGTGCTGTATTATGAGCAGAACCAGATTTTTTCCAAAATACCATTTCTTGCAGTCTCATAAAATTTCCTTGTCGTAACATAGGGAGCACAGTGGCATTATATATTTCTATCAAAGAATCTACATCCGCTCCCTAAGCTGAAGATGACAAGACTTTTAAGACATTTAAAGATTTTACACTTTTTTCCCATAATAATATTCATAAAAATTTCAATCATTTAAATTAATAATTTCATGTTATTTGAAGAAATAAATAAATGCTTTTTATGTATGTTATTCTCAGATAAATTTAATAAATTTTAGTTCAGATTATTAAATAAATTAATTTTTTTACTTCCAATCATAAGAAAATGAGAAATTATTCATTTAGAAAGCTAAATATTTTCAAAAAATAATTCTTAAATGTGGCAAACGATCTAATTTAAGAAATGATATACTCACGATTAATATATTGAGCAGAAAAGTAAAACAATGCAGACGATAATATAAATCTACATATTTTTTTTTTCTTCCTTTAAATTTTCTGAAAGAAAAGTACAATAAAAATTAAATCATTCAAGCAGTAAATTACTTTGCAGTTTCATTTTAAGATTTTAATAGCGAAAAGGGAAGAATTCCGATAAAACATTTGCTTTATGAAAAAGCACCTTGACAAAAAAAAATAATTAATTTAAAACTACTAAAGTAGCTGTACTATTATCAAAAGTTGAATACAATTTATTTAATTACTCGTTCAAAGAGTTTTGAAGTAGAATATTTATTAAATTCCCTCTTTATTTCATTTCTTAAAGAATAAATTGTACCTGCGTAGGGATAGAAATGACTTTTAATAATTAAATGAACTTTCTGGCACAAACGTATCTGCATATTTGCTTTTCTTGCTGTTCTAATACTAAAGTTGTTGTTTTTTATATTTTTAATCCCATAAAAAGATTAACAGAAAAAAAATTGTTATAAAAAACAGGTGATAAGTAATTAAACTAATAAAGCTTTGAGACCAATGTTTTTTTTTTCTTTTTAGAATTTATCAATCCATTGAAGAATGATTAAAGGCTGAAAATTGAAGTATGATAGAAATTATACTGAATGCTTCAAAGATTCTTTTTTAAAGAATGGAGTTACCTTAATTCCGAGTAAAAAACCATAAATGTAATCTTTTATTTAAATTTCATATAAGCAGATTTCTGAACTGATATTTGATTTCAAAAAAAAATCCATCATTCGGAGATTATTGCACAGTTTTATATTTTAATTAATAATTTCTTCTAATTTAAATATAATAATATTTACTTACTTTTATTATTTCCTAATTAGCATGCTGAATTACTGTTTATCTTTTCATATCTTTTTTTCACTTTATTTAGAACCTCTGGGGGCACCTCGTAATTGAGGATGAGAGGCTTTTGGCATGGTGGTAGGATCTCACCAACCCATTGGATACAATGATAAGTTGGTGTCTGACTCTCCCATCGATGAGGCGACGTACTCCCTACGTTGAGGATTGTACTGTGGCCATTGAGCCCATTAGGAATCAACCACAGTTCAATCCAAGGTTGCTGTAGAGACGGTCCTGTCATTTAGTTTTATTTGGTTTACCCGTGTGCCTATGGACAAGTCGGAAGTCAGTGAAAAAACTTCCTCTTTATTGAAGAGTAGGTATAACGTCACAGCTTATCAGGTGAAGTTTTAGTCAGAGGTGCTCGAATAATAAGGTTGTAGAACCGAGGGGTTTCAGGTTCGAAACCCATTCCGCCAAAGAATCATCGTGTAAGCGGATCTGGTAAACGTTACATCCATCGGGTAAACCATCCTAATACAACATAAGTGTTGCTTTAAAAGGACAATTTATTTTTATTATAACTAAAATAAATACCCTTTACTTATTTTTGAATCTTTCTACAGAATTTTTGATTTTCAAAAATAGATTTAAGAACTGTATGTATTCAGAATATGTGAAAACGAGCCTTTTCCCAAAAAGTCAGAAAGAATACAAAAAAATATATTATTTTTATAATTTGTAATGAAAGTTTAAATTTTAGCAATCGTATTATTTCTTTAAGAAAATCTCCTACAAAAAACTAAGTCTCTCAATTTATGAAATTAATTATGTATATGAAAATGATTTATAAAAATGATGCAGGGAATATTTGCGGAAATTCGATTACAGAAATTTTGAGTTCAGATTGAAGCATCATTTCTTTAGCATTTCCTTGTTTAGAATGAGGCTTGATGTGCATTAAATCTATTCTATTTGAATACGAGCGAACCTTTGAGTTTTTGTTATGTTTCTTTATAATTTTTCTCCAATTTACAAATGATTATTTTGTCTCATTTTATTCGAAATTCTTTTTTCTGTTACAGTTTATACCTCAGAACGAGTTTGATTGACCCAGCATATTGGCTGTCTTGTGCTATAAACTTTTAAGATCAAGAAATGCAACAATTTGAAAATTTTATTGTTTTCAGTTTTGTGTTTTGAAAGAAAAATATGTTTCTTCATAAGAGTCGTCTTCTAAATTTGAAGATTTAAATTAATTTCCTTATTTAAAAGGATTCATTTTAAATTTATTTGGGAGAACTATTTTAAAACAAAAACTATTCTATTCCCCTATTAAATTTATTTATTTATTTATCTACAGCCTCCTTCCTTTCATAAAAGTTTAAAGCCCATAAGCTTCGAGTTTATGAGTGGTTTTCATGTTATAAGAGAGGTAGCAAAACTTTACATAGCGTGACTTATTTTCAGTTATTCTGGTTTTCTTTCTGTTAGTTTAAGAACCAACCTTTGTGAGCTATTAAAGTAGTTTTTAAATAATTCGTCCATTTGAAAGTTTTATTTCCTCTGCTAGAATTTCAGCTTTGGAATATAGAATAAACTCCATTAATATTTATTTTTGAAATGTTATAATTAATTTGATTTTTACACAACTTTCAAATTCAATCAACACGAGTATCAAATGTTAGTATTAGATGTTTTGTAAGGAAATTTTGAATATTTCCTTTTATTGATAATCTACGAAATGATATGACCATTTTTGCTTTGAGAGCATGTAGGATGTCTTCTTCGATATCTCTGTTAAATTCACTTTGAGAAATAACATCGCTTGAATGACTTAATGACCAATGACAGTAACTTCGATATTTGCTGTTTTCTCAAGTTTTGATGCATTTTCGGATTGTTATGAATTTGCAACTTCAACAATTAAGTTTCCACCGTTTAATTTCTTAATCAACTTCACTTCCTCGATCATAGAAAGAATAGTTTTGTGCAATAAAATAGGAGATAAATTGATCAAAATAATTTTTCAGCAATAATTACAAAAAAATTAGGTTAAGCATTACTGTAGTGTAAATTAGAATTAGCCATACAGCATTAGAATAGATTCGGGCACGACGGTATCACAACGGAGCCGGAACATGGGAAGGCAGTTACCGGTTTTTGAAATCCCAACCTTGGCCATAATGCTAGGCTGAAACTATAAGCTGAGAGTCACGATCGGGGACAGTCACCCTTAACGCCTAAACCAAGGTGTGACCCCTTCACTCTTGATCCCCTTGATCACCCCAGTCAAATGTCTGGGTTTAGTTTAGTTATATTAACGTCAAGTTTTAAAGCAACACGAGGGCTATTTTGGGGCAGACCTCGTAATTTTGAACCACGATCAGATGAAGAGGACGGCACCTGAACTGGCACCCCCCCTCTCCACACTACACCACACCAGCGTGAGGACGTTTGGCCTGACAGATTTAACGTGCAAGAGACCCCGTCACACGACGGCTCTTCGGTGGAATCGAGTCTAGAACCTCAAACCCTTCGTTTCCGAAGCCGAGACCTTACCACAAGGCCACCGCGGCCCCCAAATGCTTGGGATATCAGCCGATTGATAAATCAGTTTCCAAAATGTACCACCCGTACCACCGGCAAACACTCGGAGTTTTTTAATGCTCATGAGAAGCAAGAAACAGACAGAGCGACTACAGCTTCTCATGGAGAGCTCATTCACTTACAGTTAAGGAATGATAAATTGAAGAGTGATGGCATGGGGAGTAGGATGGGTGAGAAAGGGGAGGAAAGAGAAAAAGATTAAAAGATCTTTGAGTACCTTGGGATTGGGAAACCCGTACCCTCCTAAAGAAGGTGTGCTCTTGAGGGTATGTTTGTATTTTCAGAAACATGCAGATAATTTAAAATCGCAATTCTTTAAATATACGAAATTTGGAATGGGATTTGCTTAGGATTGGACAAGCCTAAATGTGTGTCAAACCGTTGTTTCAATCAGTTGGAAGAAGGAGTCTAAAACTGAGATTCGATTTCGATAATATTAACCTCATATCAAAGATTCATTGATAAATGATGACTCGATAGAACAAGTAAAATTGGTGTATTATTACCAAACTTTAATATTTTGTACCTATTGCAAGCTATTCATTAAAAGCATTTACAGAAATAATACTTTGATTGGAGAGTATACAAGAAAGTTTTGAGAGTCCGCCCCAGCTTGTTTAATAACCGATCCGGTTCTAGTCTAGATCTGGGTGGCAGATAGATTCCCGAGAAATATCAGTGAAGTGGCACTACTTCTAGTGTTATAATGTTTAGTTTTCATAGAACTTATTGTCGGGTTACCGACCGAAAACTCTCATGTTGCAGATCATGGAGTGAAAACATAGCCAAAAAAATCAAGAGGCACCCAGTTGTAAAATTTTACCAACAATTCCTTTGTTAAACAGATATCTTCATGTCTGTAGTGCCTTTTTTTTTATCAAATTTTCTCGAACGGATTCTTGAGATCATTTTCGTAAAACCCGATATTATCGCTGAATGTTAGTGAAAAGATAGTAAAAGATTTGGCGCATTTCTGCAAGAGTTGACAGGTCGACGGACGTAATCCCAAATATTGGATTATATGGGACTGGCGTAATTAATGTTATATGGACAATTATGTGAGAGAAATCATTTTAAGAAATCATTGTTGGATATGCATGTATATAGATGAAATTTTCCATTCACCTCGGGAAAAAACTTCTCCTGAATATTGATGTGAAAATCATATTACCTACTATTCTCTCATCTTTTATTATCAGGAGTATGTTGGTTTTAGAGCGTCCATTTGAAGCAACAACATATGAGTATAAAGGTACATATATGAGTATAAAGAAAACAAATGCTTTTAAAATTATTTCCATTTCAACGAGGAGAATGGTTCTTTTGTTGTAAATTTCAGAAATTAAGCATAAACGAAGAGGCTAGTAAAAAAGTCACTTATTTCATTTTGGTATGCAAACACCATTAGCATGAATGAGATATGTAAAGGTTTTTAAAAGCCAAAAATAATGTTTCGTATTGATGGGGAAAGGAGAATAAAACATAAAAAACAATCGAAATGCCTGTTCATGTTATAATCTCGGAGATGAAAACAATTGCAAGCCTTGTCATAACTATAGATCAGAATTTTGTCTTTTAGCTTATCTGACCAGAAATAATTCAGAAGTCATAAAAAATTAATAAATAAAATTTGTTTGTTCTGTAATTAGAGCTTACTTACACCAGTGTGGTAATCTCATCCAGCTTTCTAGTAAATGTTTCTAATCATAAATTGTAAAATTATATTTATTATTTAATGTATAAATGCTAAATAAATATTTTTTTTCTGATATAAAAGGAACAAATAAATTTGGAAATATAAAAGAAAAGGTGTTTCTCAGTAGTAAAAGTGACCAAATTAAGCCAAAAAATAATTGCCATTATTTCTTTATAGGGAAAAAGATATTTTAATCTAAGTACTAAATTTAAATCAGTGCTTATTCTAATGAACTTTAATTTAACTGCTTTATTCCGTTTGTAGATGAGGGTGGGTTGTTGGAGAGTTTCGAGTGCCGCTGTGAATTTTTTCAATTCATGAAGCATCTTTTCCACAGCGTAAGTGATGATTTTTATTTTTTATAGATCATTCTTTTAATAATGATTAATTATAATCTAAATGCTTTGCATAATTTTAGAAACAAAATTAGTACTATTTTCATTACCATGGTAAGACGATGTATCATTTCTTTAAAAGCAGAAAATTAATATTTTTACCTTACCTTTTTAGCAAATACCATTTCACTGTAGCATCTTTTTGTACATGTGTTTTCAGTCGCCTTTTGCATTTTGGTAAACACACATCATTATTAATGTTCGTTTTTTAAAGGAGGAGAAGGTACCAGAAACTAAAACACTTACTTCCAAATCCACTGATAAACCTTTCTTAACACTTTTAATGTTACTGAGATTAAGACAAATCAATTTTTCGGGCTGTTAACATTTTTTATATAAAAAATATTGAAAAGTTAGAAGATCTTCAGATTTTTGGGAGAAAGTTCAACTTGTCTAAGCTGGCATATGAGCCAAATTTAACCCACAGAAACCTATAATTGGAAGTATCTGAAAGACGAGATATCTCGTCGGTAGCGTTGAAAGTGTTGAGAAAAGAAATCAAAAGGAAGGTGAGATAATCTTCGGAGAAGACAGGGACTAGCAAAAGAGGCGAGAAGACAGACGACATAAACATTGGATTACGTCATCATTAATCATGCTAGGTGGTCATGATTGTCAGCTTCAACAACACCAAACAAACTTGTACCGGAACCAAGGGAGAGGAGTTGAGTTGTTGAAGCCAAGTTCTTTCTTTCTGTCTTTTTATTCCCATCTTTGCTTTTATTTATTTTTTTGGTTTTTCTTTGACACTCCACTGGAAAGAGAAGCAGATCTCGGAGCAATAATGCGTGTTATCTGTGGAAATGTTTATGCTTCCGATTAATGATTATTGCTAAGTCTGAGCCACCAAATCGATTCGGAATTTTCGATCAAGAATGTGCTCTAGAAATATAGAAATATGTGGCTTTCGTCAAGGTGATGGATGTTTAAGGAAATAAAGATTTGGAGGATTAGTTGTGACGATTGAGGAAGTTTCACAACAAGTATTTTATCGAAAATATCTTGATTGGATAGTTGAAGATTATTATTTAAGTTACGGTCTGAAAAGTTGATTTTTATCTCGTAGTCGTAAAAGAATCTTGAAGACATTTATTTGCATTAAAAAATGCAAAGAATATTTTTCAAACTATGGTGTTAAAAAATTTTTTCTAATTTTTAACTTGCTTGAGACGAAATTTAATTTTTTTCTACACTAATTATCAATGCATTTTATGCAAACTTATAAAATTGAATAGATCATGCTAGTAAAAATGGAGTTCTACAATCGATTTTTTTATTTTCTTTCATATACTAGAATTTTGAAATTTTATTCAAGTGAATACCGTTGAAAATATTCTAATTTAATAATTTAATTATCAATAAATCAATAATTTAATTATCTTTTTAATTAAACAGTTATCTAATTATAGTTCTATTCTATGTGACTTTCTCTTTGCCTATATATAAGCAATCTTGCTTTCAATCATATTTGTAACACTGAGATAAAAAGTTCAATTTTTTTTAACTTAGTCTAAAAATTAAAAGAAAATGTTGTGTCCTTGAGTATGTGTAAGTGTGTGTGTTTAATATAATTGTGAAGATCATAGCCGAAAGGAAAATAAGCCTTGAACTAAAATTCATCTTATTTTTCCAAAAAACAAATAACTATTACAACTTTGTTTAAATCTCGATCTAAGAGCAAAGTGATAGAAGAATTTTCCTTAAGGATTTTTTGTAAGAAATTCTTATACAGATTTCTATGACACGTGTTGATTTAGGAAAAATAATCTTAAGTAACCTTCAAAGAAATGAGTGATAGTTTGTCAGTATGAGTACTAGCTTATAATATGAGAAAGTGCAACGGCCAGCACTTTTTATTGCAGGTGTTAGAAATAATTAAATGAAAAAGAGATTTGTATCAGGAATATATATATATATGGAATTTAATAAAAATCGTCATCTATATTGAAAAATATTAGATGATAAAAATCAAAATAAACTGACGCATCTTGTTATTCTTTGTAATAAACACAATAATTTAGATTCTCTTATCAGACATCATTGTTAGGCCGAGGTAGCCTGGTTGGAAGAGTGTCAGTCTCGTAACCGAAAGGTCGCGGGTTCTGTCCTCGTCTTGGCCAAAGACCGTTCTGTTGGCTAATGGCAGTTGAGGCACGTTAAATATGTCGAAACTGCAAAGTTCTCCATGTTCCCATAACAAAGCGATACCTCTTGAGGTACTGAATCAGGATGAGTCGGTCTCTGATTTGGATCTAAATTCCGACTTGCTGATGGATGAATTAGTGTATGAATGAATTCGACCACCCCCTAAAAAGGGTTGTGTCGTGTGTGTGAGCTAGAAGTCAGACTTTTGCCCTCTGGGTGCTCAGGGGTCTTTATCCTCAGAAGCTACTGCACCCCCTTTCCGTGCAAAACATGGACACGACAACAACAAGACTTCATTATTATGTGAATTTTAAGAATAATTTTAATATTAAGGTATCATTCATTAAAAAAATGTTAACACTCTCATTTAATGATTACCTATTCTTAAAAGATTATATATTTAAGGAAATTTATCTCCTGTTCTTGTTATATTCAAAACAAAACGATATTTCATTGAATAAAAATAAATGGACTCATCTTGTTATTCTTACCAATAAGCACCACATTTTGGAGATCTCTTTTATGAGAGTTATTATTCACAAATTATTTTAAAATAATTCCAGTGTTGAATTGCGCTTATTTGAAAAATTATTAACATATTATAATCTATATACAAAAAAATGTTTACATATTATAATTTAAAACTAATTTTTAAAATTTATAATATTTAAGAAAATTCATCGTTTGTTCTTATTGTTTCCAGAACAAGGCTATATTTCACTTAATAGAAATAAAAAGACAAATCTTGCTATAACGAATCCTCTTATGAAGGATTTCATGCCACTTGGCCACCAATGCACTTTTTACGAAACAGGATTTGGACTGTCTTAAGGGGAAGAAAACGTTAAAAGGATGAAATCACTTTCAAGACTGATTCCTTGTATAACCTTTTCGAAGGAAAATAAGATAATCTTATAAGTCCAGGGAAGGAGCTGATGTGAACATTAAAATAAGTGTATTACAAAACTATTAACCGTTTAGTAGACAATCATAATTGTCAGTTTCAATCATGGTAAACATTTTGATACAGAAGACAAGAATTGAATTCAGATATTTCTGCCTGATTTCGTCTTTTTTTTCTCTGCTCTTGTTTTATTATCTCTTCTTGTAACGCTTAATTGGGTTATCTACCTTGTAACTAAAATTCCTTATGTACCTTGCTGATGGTGATTGCCTGTTCCATGGAACAGTTATACAAATAGTTATACAAATTTAACGAGAATACTTTTTTTTCAAAATATGTGTTTTTCCTTCTGGTTCTGTTGAATTTGAAAGGGAAATATATATTTATTATAATCAACTTCCATTAAATTCCCTTTTGCTTATTTTTAAATGCTTGTATGATCAGTGAACTGTATGTTGAAGAACCTGAATTTCTATTCTATGATTTGAATATATGGATGTTAAAAAGCCATACTTATGCATTACTTACACCTTTTATTACTTTTTTATTTCTTCAATATATTTTAAGTATTTGTAAAATAAGTGTAATGTGTATTAGTGATTATAAATTAACCTCTTTTTTAACTTGAAAATATGAATGCTAAAACTGGACATCCATGTATTACTTTTATTATACATTGTATCCACTTCTACTTGTACTAAAGTTTCTAAGACGGGTGGAAATGTGCAGTAGTGAGCATGTACTATTATTTGGAGGATATGAGTTTTAATGAAAAATAATCATACATCATCTTAATCTTTTATTAAATTTAATTCTACTTATCCTCAAGTGAGTGGTAGATAAGTGCATTGTGTACTAGTATGCGTGAAGTAACTTCAATGGTGATTTGAAGAAATGATTGTTTAAGAAAAATCCTTTAGGTTATTTTTATTATCTATTACATCTACTTTTAATTATCCTGAAGTTTGTAAGATAGGTCAAAATGGGCAGTAGTGAGTTATTGTTGTTTATTTGAAAATATGAATATTAACAAGAAATACTCATGCATTATCTTCCCTTTCTATTAAATTCTCTTACATTTATCCTTAAATGGTTTTTGGAATGTGTGTTGGAAAGCGTAATGGCAATTAGAAGAATGTTAAATATAAATGCTCATACATTACTTTCATTTTCTATTCTTCTACTTATTTTCAGATGTTTGTAGGAAAAATGTAATACGTTTTTCTAAGCAGGAATTAACTTCATTTGTGACTTGAAGAAATGATTGCTAAAGATAAATACCATTCCGCATTTTTCTTATACATTTAAAACTACTTTTAATAGTCCTAAAGTTTGTAAGGCAGAATGGAATGTGCAGTAAGGTGATGTTAATATTGATTTGTATATATGAATATTAAAGAGAAATACTCATATATTATCTTCATCTTCCATTAAAATGCTTTTTTATCCTGAAGTTTTTATAGGATAAGTGTATTGTGTATTAATAATCATGAATTAGATTTTTTATTTGTGACTTTAAGATATGAATTCCAAAGGAAAACACCCGTGTTTTACTGTCATTATCTATTAGCAGTAAAATATGCAACCTCTCTCCCTTCATCAAACCCAGTCACCATTTATGTCGACAATAAAGTGAGTATACAAGCCTCAAGTTCTCCAAAATCCGATAGCCAACTAGCAAGGGATACATTCAACCTTCTTCTTGTTAATCCTCAAAATCTCATGGATCAAGGCACATGTAGGTTATGAGGGGAATGAAGCGGCGGACAAACTAGCCAAAACAGCTGCTAGCGCTAATCAAGATCAGAATACAATTAAGCTTCCAAAATGGCATCTGAAGAACATCCTCCAAACCGAGATGATGTCAAGATAGCAAAAGGAGTGGGAAGAAGGCGAAACAAGTCATTCCACATTCAACATAATACCGAAAGTTTCTCTCTACGCGACCAACTGGAACAGAGCGGGTGTCATTTTCTTCACTGGACACGGTCCGTTCGCAACATACCTGCACAGATTCCATCTGGCCATCTCTCCTTACTGTAGTTGTGTGGAAATAGGATGCCCGATTCATTGTGCCACCGAATGCTTACTGACTCTCTTATGGCACATGATAAATGGTACGGAAGAGATGCATCGAATACCCATTCACGCAACAAGATCAACTCCATAATAAACCATATTCACAAATACCAAGACCTCTTCAGGGCTATACAATAGCTGAGACCAAAAAAGAAAAAAATATAACTTCAAAAGTGCTCAAAAGTCCTTTAAAAGTGCAGTTCTCAAGAAGGAAAATAAAACCATAGGACCCAGATGGACACTACAGATTTTAACACCACAGTGATTATTTATTTGTTGATACATGTCACACAGATGTTCTCAATCTCATTTGTCAATCTCTTCTTTTTAGATGGCATTCTCATTCCCCTTTATGTTTAACCCATAGTCAATATTTGTTTAAGTATTATTGTTTCCCCATCTAATTCTTACCTCATCAAAATACTGAATGCAGTCGCGTAAGTTTCGATACCAGGGATTCTCTCTGGATATACCTGGATGGTTTGTCGTCTCTATCTTTATTTTTTTTTATCTCGTTCTTCCTTTTTTCCCCTTCCATTTTGTATCCTTCTAATCGGTTAGATAACTTAATGTTATAAGCACCGGGGGCGCAAGATGGCGTTATGTTATGTCATTATCTATTAAGTCCACTGCCACTTCCTGAAGTTTGTGGCATACTTTGAGTATGAAATAGTGAGAGTAAATTAACTGCATCGGTAATTTGATTATAGGAAGAAGAAAGAAGCATATGACATCGAATTTGCGGAATAAAATAAGTGAAAATTCCTGAAAATATATGCACATTAAATTTAAACTATTTGTATATGAACAAGTACTTCTTGTAAATTTGAAATGAGTTCTATACTGAGAAATTTGAAGCATAATGTTTGATGTACTATCACAACCATGTAGGTGACATTGAATAAACCTAAATGCAGCCAATATTAAAATTATCGATTCAGTGCCGAATTTGAGATTGCCAATTTGTTAAGCTAAAGTTGGGTACGATAGTACGTAATTATAATTTCTAACACACTAAATTCTACACGGAATTCTAAGTGATTGGAAATTGGATTCTGGAAATACACTGAAATCGTTTCAGAATTGAGGAGTTCAATCATTAAGTCCTCAAATTTATTTATTTCATGATTAGATTATACATTCAATAATGATGACTCATAAGAAATTAAATGTTCATGAAATTTGCTATTGAAATTCAATACCTCGCTTGTTTTGTTTTTGGATAAGTACATAAGCATAAAAAATGCCACAGACAACTCTTTTAAATCAAAATAAATAAATAATATGTAGATATAAATTTAATGCGGATTTATGATGATGCACCCGTATATAAAATTTTATCCATGATAATTCTTATTGGGAATCTGGTATAAAATTATTTCATGAATATACAGGAGAGTTTATTTTTTGAAGAATCTTCACCAAAATTTGATAGATATCTAAAATTTTGTATGGAAAAACCTTAACTTCGAATTTCTAACCTTTCCAAGCTAATTACTAAGTAGAAAGACTTGAGCCATGAAATGGCTTTTAAGAAATAGGAATATTATATATTAAACATTTTATTTTATCAATTCGAGCGATGTATTTTTTGATACTTAGCTATAGTTTCCCAGTCAACCCTTATTGTGTATAAAGGGTCCGATTCTTCTTCTTTATACTTATATTTAATTTTAAGACAGCATTTTGGTTATTTTTATATTTAATTTTAATTAATTTTCAGTCTGATATTTTAAAAGTAAATTTTATAAAACTAAAATAACTTTGTAATATCGTGTTTATTTACATGAAAATTTTCAGATTGGTAAAGAGTCAACAGTTTTACGTAATTTGATCCCATTGATAACACATTTCAGATGATAAAATAAATAAAAAAATTAGACTTTATTATTCTTTTTTATAATTTTGGATTATCCAATGAGATTTTTCTTCTTCATTAAATAAATTGAAAGATATTTTTCAAGTTATCTGTTCACGTATATTTGAACAGACAAATTTATTATAGTTGGACCTGTCCAAAATTTAATAGTAATTAACGCAATTGATGAAAGGACCATGAACTAAATTTTAACTTTATTAGATTGAAATCACCTTTTTAAGTAATATTGCACAGAGACGGATAAAAATAGTTTGCATTATGAGTGATTATAAAGAACTATCTCATTTATTAGATCATAGTTATCACAAAGTTCACAGGAATGGAATAAAATTTAGATTCAAAATATTTTGAATTATGCTTTCAAGAATCATGTGAAAAACAACAATTAAAATCAACGGTTAAAATCTAAACGTCAAAATTTTCAACTCCAACTTTTAAAATTGGAATGTGTTATCCATAGAAACAAAATAAATTGTGTTAGGATGATACATGTTGCACTAAAATCACCAAGTAAAACTAAGAAGAAAGGAGTAAACAATGTGGGAGCCTAGAGACGTGAAGTTCACCAGATTCCTTCTAACTTGGCACGAACTCAGTTCAAATAGGTTAAGCAGAAAATTTCTGTAGCATGGTAAATGTTTCTTCTGTTGTTTCTCAGCTATTACTTGTATTTTCTATTTTCTTTTTCGTCTGTCCAGCGCTGGTGATTTCCATGCTACAAACACTGTTCCGGCACCATCTATTTTTTTTTCTGCAATGGTGAAAACATTCTAATAAAATAGTTGGTGTTGTCATTTTTAAATTTGAAATTTTTATCATTGTAACCATAACTATTAGAGTTTGACCATATTTTTTCGTATAATCCTTGAACGCACATCTCAAATTACTTTAAACCGAAATTTCATTCCATTCATGTGAACGGTATGGTAGTTACAATCTCATACATCGATATATTTTTTTATTATCTTTCTATATTTCAAAGCAATGGTGGTCAGAAACTAAAATATACATCAAGTTCTCTATTTCAATGACTTTTCTTTGTTGAAGACAAAGCAAAATACAGCAGAGAAGAGCTCGGAAACTGTCGGAAAGCTGCCATCAATCACTTGGTAACTATCAGAAGCTACAGCCTCAAACGCTTAACCTATTCTTTACTAGCAAAGCTGCTGAAGATATCTCGTTTTTCATACTTTATTTTCCATGTTGTATTTTAACTGCACTTTATAGAGAATAAACTCATTCAAAAAAACTCCTACCCAAGAGCAATAGCATCAAAATGTAATGGTTTGTAGGCGAACCGCGTTCTGTTTCAACTAGCTGTTTCAGGCCTTAAAACCTCCTGACATTGTTTGATTTACGACTAAAGGCCTTCTCTGGACTCTATTTGAAAAAGCTACGGTTACAGAAAATATTTTCCAGAAGATTTGAAAAATGTTTTTAGTTCATTTTTTGTGGAAAACATAACACATTTGCCATGTGATTGCACATATTTCCTATCAAGTATTCTTGAAAAATATATTCAGTATATTCATTTAAATAATTTAAAACTTACTGATTTTCAGTTTCCAAAAATAAAATAAATATTTGGAAAGAATTTCTTTTCATCATGCCGATAAATGTGGACTAATTTTAAAATTCATTTTCTGTAATAATGTTTTCGGCATCTAAAATCCCTTTAAAGGTCCAAAACATCCTAAATTTCGTATTAAAAATTATAGCCAATTTTTAACACAAATATAGAAAAAGGTTTTACTGCTCCGAATTTTAATTCCTATTTAACTTTCCAAGGAATCTCGTATATAAGATAAAAATTTCGTCATATATATCATTTTACTATAGCTTTCGACGAAAACTTTAATTTAGCTATTCTTGCATCTCGTTTTAATGAAATCCTCATGAAAATTTGGAAATCGGGGCAATAAAAGAGTTTTTCGAATCTAATGTTTTCATTTTAGAGTTACGAGAGATTATTAAGTTACGAGAGATTTTCTTTCCCTTCTGTTTTTTATTTTTTAAAAAAAGATGATTATTTTTAAGATAATGTGACTTCAAACAACAGCCAAATTTTCAAAGAAAAAAAAACAGAAATAAATAAATAAAAGTTAGAACTAAGAAAAAATACCTCTGCAATCAAATGCTGTTTCAAACAGTCATTAAGTTAAAAATTTGCATACCAACCAAAATTATAATGTTTAGAATATTCTAAGAAAATTGACTTGGGCTGAAAAATTGCAATAAATTGAATATAAAGCAGACATCTAGCTTTCTATATTTTAATTTCCTTTTTTTATTTCCGTATTTGATCAACAGATTCTTTTATTAAAATGCAAATATTTCATTTGTAATGCTAGTAAATTCCTGTATTTTATTTTCACGAGATTCTACTACTAATTTGACCTTTTTATATGGACCATGTTCCAAGATAACATTTTTCTATTCCTTCTTAATTCTATTTTATAATAATTACACTTATAACCCTTTACTTTAAAACAACGGAATTTTAATAATTAACCTGTAAAAAATTTAATATTTTATAATAATGTGTCCCTGATATAAATTGGAATCTCTCATTTATTCTTTTCTACTATTTTAGAGGGCGATGCAGATCGAAGAGTAAACAAACGTACATTGTAGATGGCGAACTACAGGTAAAAGGATGAAACATTGCTGGCATGAAAAAAATATTTACCACTCATCTTTTTGAATATTATGGATTACCACTATTGGAATTATGGAATACCACTATAAATATTTTTCAGTTATATTAATTCAATTTTATTTACTCGCAATATTGAAGTATTATGGAAAGTAGTACTTCCTAAAAGTAATACAAAATGAGCATAGCCTTTTCCTTCCCGAGGAAAAGGCTATATATAGTATCAAAGCCATAATATCTGCTGCCATCACATTGATATCCCGTAATCCATTAAAAGGCAAAAAAACCCACATTAACTCCAGTTTGAATTTAAAGTGGCAAACCCAGTTTGAACTTGCAAAAGCAAATTAACTTCAAATAATAAAGCATCAAATCGTTTGTTGGCCTTGTTCACCAATAGAAAATTTGACACCATTCTTACTAGATTAAGAATTGGCCACACACGGCTAACACATGCACATTTCACCCCGGGAACCCGCACCCCGATGTTCAGTATATCAGTGTACTTTGACAGTTCATCACATTTTCACACACATATGTCAATCTCACCAACTTTTTGGCTCAGTTTAATCAAAAATGGTTCTTGCCCAAATAAACTCCATCAACCAACCAACCTGATGGTAAGGTCTCAACTTCATATCCGGAGAATTCCACCTTTAAACTTCGGTTCCAAGAAAGATTAATCATATATGTAGATTTAATGGCGTCAAATGTGTAATCAAGTATCAAACATCTTCCAACTGATAGAGTCTTGGCTATTTGGAAATTTCTGATCTAGATGGCCATGTTATAGTGCAAAAGTTCTCCTGGATGCAATCAAGATCATTTGACACTGTCAGTGAACGGTTGAGATAATTACGGTCTTAGACGAAATGCATCATGAGGAAATTTTTAATAACTAGTGGTTTTAGTTTCAGATTTCAATAAATTTCAAAATTAACCAACATGTTAATAGCTTATTTTAGTTAATTTTTAAATATATTTGATTTTTATTACTTATTTTATTATATTTATGCCTGAAAAAATTCAACTAAAGAAATTTTTTTTTGAAAAACTAACTCTAATTATACGTTTATGGATTCCTTATTTACAAATATACACATGAAGAAAAACATTTTAAGAAAAACTAACGTAACAAGTTAAGTTTAGTTTTTAAAATCTAAAGTTAGTGAATTTTAAACTTCGAACATAACATTTAAATTCATTATTTTATACGCCCTGCCTCAAAAATTATAATATTACCGGCTAATGAATAATTAATATTTCAATATATTATATAATTAAATAATTAAAGATTTAATAACTCAGAATGGAATGACATTATAGTCCTAATATCTTATTGTAAAAAAATTTCTAACGAATTTATTTCAAAATTAGACTAATAGCACTTTTCATATAACAGACTTGTCTCTAAACCCTATAGAATACAGTGCAACTAGGCAATTGCCTAGCCTGCATTGTTCAAAATCTACCTCATATGACCACGATTAAAACTTACAAAGTTCCTTAAAATAAATATCTTGCTATTTTAATATAAAACTTTAATTTTATTAAACTAAACTTACATTTTTATCTTTGTTTGATGAAACACTCGATTCGATTTCATCTGCAATTGTTATTTTCTAGAATACGAATTTTAATAATAATATCGTAATCATCAAAAATTTTCAAATTAGATATTTTGTTGAATTTCAAAGTTTTAGATATCCATGAATTAGAAAAACACATTTTTTTAAAATATATGTCTGCTTTTATCTGATAAGGGCAAAGATAACCCAATTCACTTTCAGATAAATGGATACATTTGGTATATGGTCTTTATACCAAAATTGTACATCTCTTTAAAATTTTGGGAAAGTATCACTCACTAGAAGACTTTTCATCCTGCTGTGGTACTAACATAATAATTACAAAACGAAGGGAGCTAGATAAATATTCGGTGCATAGATACGTCCGTACGTATTTTTTAGCATATATTAGATATTAAATTAAGGGTTGATCGTCTTTCGGTCTGTTGTATCCGAACATGAAAAAGGATAGCTAAAAAATTGATTTAAATGTATCAACTTTAGTATGAGATTTTGTGACTATAACTGTTAACTTCTTGTCAAATATTTGTTCCAATTGGTTGAGAAAAATGGATCTAAAACCCAGATTTTATTTTTGAATAATATTAATTGGATACGAGAGATGAATCGCGAAAAAACTCATCAAGTATCATATGATCGATTAAGAAAAATACTAAATTCACTCTAAAGGTACATATTTCAAAGTGTTTCATGGGATAAAACCTTTATTAGAGAAAATAAATGTACTGAGGAGATCACTCCCTCTTTTTTTCAGAATCACAATCAAATATGTAAAAACTCCAAACCTCAAATTTCAGTTATGAAACAAATTCAGTTATCCAAATAGTATAGTAGCAATACGCGAGTCATCTGCAAACGAAAGATCATTTTATTTAAAATCTTCGGCGTTCACTGAATAATGTGTAAACCTTTAAAAGAAACAACCATAAATCACTAACTCATCTTAGGAAACCAGAGCCCGAAACTCTTTACTAGGCAGCTGTAGCCACAGTTGCCTTAAGAATATCTCGTTTTTATGCTTTTCCTCCCGCGTGTTTTGCTTTTATAGCGTTTTTGTAGTGGATAAAACTCGTTCAACAAGAAAACATCCCGAGCCGTCTCAGCCATAACACCGAAATGAAACCCTTTGTAAGCGATTCGTGTCCTTTTACAGGTTGCTGTTTTTTCCCACTTAAAGTCTTGACTGTTCTTTGATTTATGGTATATTCTGATTTCTAAAAGGAGAAAACTTTCTCTTCGTCATTCTAATTGTTTTATCGCTGTCTGTTTTCCCAGAATAATCGTCTCCTGTAACCCTATATTTTATGATAATTTTTCATTTCCTTAATGGCTGCTCTCACTTATTTAAATTTACCTTTCGAATTTGGCAACACTCTCTGTAAACATCGATGCTGATATTGCAGTGATGTTTCCCTGCAAACATTTTGGGTTTTCTTGAATATCTTAAAACTTCAGTTTTCAAACGACAAACTTATACCAAATTAAAGAGTACAAAATTCCTTATATTTTCAAGCTATTATAGCTGTATATTTTTTCATATATATATATGTTACCGTGAAAGTCCGAAATCTGGAGAATGTCGACATTCGCTGGTGAATGTCAACATTCACGTAGTCGCTTGGTGTATGTCCGAAATATTTGCTAGATATCCTCATTTCTCACTTACACCGGCAAATGTCGACATCCACAATGCACTAATGGTGAATCTTGAATATGCGTTTCATCTCTCCGTATCCGGAGAGGAGAAATGCAGATTTGCATTTTCTTATCTCAATATTTCTCTGTTGACCTTGTGTTCCAGCAAAACACAACGTGCTCTAGGCCGCACCTCTTTGTTGACGTTGCCTTCTGTTATCTCCTTTTCGAGCTCTTTAATCATCTTTTCAAATTCCACCAAAGCTTGTCTGTGATTGTCGACATATACCGGCGATGGTCCGAAAGTGCAAGAAATGTAATCAATTGTACGATCTTTCACCAACGTTTTGGTATGTGTTGACATTCACCAGCGAATGTCGACATTCTCCAATTTCGGTCTCTCACAGTAACATATATATATATATAACAAAAAACAAAAGTAAGAGCCTAAGTTCTATTGAAAATATTTTTTTGCCATGTTGTTGATGATGATATTAATTCAATTAGGCATTTGTTGACATTTATTTTTTCAAAAAAATTGAAAAATATTACTTAAATTCAAAATATTTTCAAAGATCAGAGCCTGTTATTTATTGAAATTTTTCTCCACTTTTGTAATTCTTTGAGCATTATATTGTTCATGTTTTGTTTTGCTTTTTAAATTGAACGAAATCCTTTAAATTCATAATATTTTCAGTCAGGCTCCATTAAAATTTCTTTATCTTATGATAAACACCAGATCAATGCAGTTATAATAATTCCAGGAAATTTCTAATTTTATTCTCCTAAATGCTTTGACCGCTAAACTTAATCTAACATATTATAAAATTGTGAATGAGCTATATTTTTACATTCGTACCTATATCTTCAGATACCAATTCCTTTTCAAACTGAAAAATAATAATAATTCGTTTTGTTATCGAACAGGTTTTTATGGGTATTTGTCTAGAGAAGGATATCACTCTGCTTTTGATCTGAGGTCACTACCCATGATTCGCGAACTCGCTGAAGGATTAATTCTCCTTCGCGGTTCACCAATAGATGAAAGCTATTTCTGTACTTCTGTTCTTGTAAAAACTCTCCTTCCACACGAAATCCTAAAGAAGGTGATATGATGGTCTTAAGGTAGAAGGGATAAAGGAGGGAGAGTGTTTTGGCAAATGAAAAAATGGAATGGATGATGGTATCATTTATCATCGGCTACTCGGTTATGATTATCATCCTCGCCAACATAAAACAAACCGGTATCGGAAGGAAATTAGTGCAGTTGAGTTATTGTGTGTTCTTTCTTTTGTTTGTACTTTGTCACGCCATTCACTTTCCGAATGCTGTGCATTCTACAGCAGAAAATGAAGCAGTGCTTCAGTAGTCAATTTATTTTCTGAGATGTAAAAATGATGTGATGTTGTATATTTACAGCTATTTTGCACTTCTGGTCTTTTTCCCTTTATTATTTTACTAGCCACCTTTGGTGGCTTGTAAAGTTTCCATGCTATCCAACCCAATCTAATGCAATTTAATTTGACCGAAAAAAATTACATATTATTGGCTTAATTTGCTTAATTGTCCAAAGTAATCTTCTAACTTTGTACCCGAATATATCACAGGAAATGATGGCAGGTGAGTTGAAGTATTGATATCTCTTGTTTAAATAAAAATCTATTTACGTGAAGAAATGTCTTAAATTATACATTTGTATAAATTAAAAATATTCATTTAACTAAAAATAGATTTAACATTTTGTCTTAATTATTAAATTTTAATGCATCTCTAATAATCTCTATTTTCTGAAAAATTCCTTTTTAATAATTTCAAGTATCAATCGCGTTAATAAACTTAATTAATTAATAATGAATCACATTAAGACTATTATTGATAAATAAATTTTTTCAGCTTTAGATTCTTCATTTTTCTTCGGAAATCGACCAATATATGATATCATTTGAAATATCAGAAAAATGCATTTAAATAGGATTTTTTAAACCCCGAATTCAGATTAACAGAAAAATACTTATCCACATTTTTCAATAAATCTTTTTTTCCTTGCACAGAATCGAATTTCTTAAAATCTAAAGTAGATATTGACCTGAATTTTTAATAAATATTTCCATTATTTAAATTAAATTTACTTAAATATTCCTCATGGGACTTCTGTTTCTTATAAGAAAAAAACGACAGAAATAATTAGTAAAATATTTAGTCAAACTGTGCGCCTTAGTATATAAAATTTCAACATTATTGTAATTATTATTATCTAGATTATTGCATTTCCAAATTGTATACAATAGCATAAATTTACCACAAGTAAAAGAAAAATTGTGAAGCGAAAAAGAATTTTTTTTAATTATAATTAACTTATAATTTATTATAATTAATTATTTTAACTATAATAAATTATAATGTTAATGAACAATGCAATTTATTTCAACTTAGTGAAGCAATGAAATAAATTATAATGTAAATTAACTTGTTAACAATACAATCGTTTGCAGATGCTAGAGAGGGTGACTTTTGTATAGTAGTATGTTCTGTGTTTGGAAAAAGAATATTCAAGGTACGCTGTAATGCATCTTTAGAAATTTAAGAAGAAAAAAAAGCGTTTTAAGATTTTAGATATTAAAATAAAAATTTTAAGGGGTAAAAAAACACTGAAAAATTTAGTTAAAATATTTAAAAGAATTATAATAATTATCTACTCTTTTAGTCTGTATTTTTGTATGAAAGAATGCAAATTGTTTTTGTTTTTTTTGATAAGCTTGAAAATTCTATATTTCTCACTCTAAAAACTCATGAATACAATGACGAATATCATGAAAAAATAATTTTAAAAAATGACAGAAAACATTAATTTAAAAATTGATTCGGAATTCCCCTTTTTTTCTCAGTTATTTTTCCCTTCTTTGTAAAAAATGTGTTTCAAAATACGAAAACTATAAATGAAATAAACTCTGTATATTAATATACACGCAGAAGCTCATTCAAGTAAGAAAAAAAATCATTCATCCATTCATTCATCTCTCTAAAATGTTATGAAGAAGGATTTTAATATATTTTATATCGCAAAAAAATTTAAATAAATTATAGACAGTTTTTATTAATCGAAAACTTACTCCGAAGATTAAGCTTTAAGATATTTTTTCCCTTTTTTTACAATGAATAAACTAGACTATTTCTTAATTATTTTACTGTTTAAACACCTCAAAAAAAATTGCAAAGAGATTTTCTGCTTGAGATATTTTAAATTCTTTTTATTTAAAATACTTTTTTAGAGATATTCTAGTCAGTGAAAAAAGATATTCAGAGATATTTATCTTCTTCAATATTTCCTACATTTTTTACCAACGAATTGGAAAAAAAAGTATTCATTTTCCTTCTGAAATCGTTTGGTTTCTTAATTTTTTTATTGCAATAAATATTTCGTTCTTCAGTCTAGAAATGCTTTTTTCTGAAACGTTTCAACCCAGAAATGTTTTTCTAGCATTTATTCTTTCCCAACGTTTTTAAAACTGTTGTCTAAGTTTTTGAAAAGATATTTAAATATCGTTTGAGCATTCAATACTATCATTTTCAGCAAAAATGAACTTGTTGATCAGATGATTTTCTATAATAATCCTTTAATAAAGAACAGCTACATCAAATGGTAAATGTCTGACTCTTGAAACCATCTTATAAAAAAACTCATATTAAAGTATTTTTTTCTTTAAAAATATTTTACATATTTTTAAGAAATATATTTAAAATAGTTTCACTCCAAGCAAATTCGAAGGCATGATCTAGCATCTGCTGTTTTCATTAAAGAAAAGGAAGGCAAGAATCATTTTTATGAGTTCTTATTGCCAGAAAATACTTTTTTATGCATCGGAGGATTATTTTAGAAATATAAAAGAAATATCAAAACCCTAGAATTGTAAAGGGATGAATTATTCTAAAACGGCAACAAAAACAACTCTTCAGTAGTTCAGGAAATGGTATCTAAGCTCTTGGGAGCAGCTGAAAAATGAGGCGGTGGTTACATTCAGTTGTTGCATAGAAAAAAGGCTCATAAAGTCGACGTTTATGGGCATTTTGAGAACTTAAAATTTTATGTACTGAGGGGAGCTTTCGGATAAATGAAAAGGAAGTTTTATAGAGGAACATGGAGTTTTTACTCTTTAATGTTTCTTTCGTGTCGTTTAAAAAAGTACCTTTCGGCGTAAGTAAGTTAGTTAAAGCATTTCGAAATGTGAAAGATTCGGAAAATAATACTTTTTCTCTATAATTAACAAAGCTGGGTACTGTTGGTTTTGCGAAAGGTTATGTGACATGCATGTTGTAAAAATCGTTGAAAATACTTTTACAAGATTGTCCGTATAAACTAAGATATCCACATTTCCTTCACGAATACTTTTTAGTACATCTAAAAAGGATTTACTCAAAATGTTAATTAATATTGCGTTTAAAATATAACTAACAGCAATATTGATATTTTTTTCTCTAGCTCCAAACATATTATCAATCAAACAATATTTTTACACGATTTTAAGTGAATTAACATTTTAATATACAGAAATGGAACAGCTAGAATTTTTTGGAATTATTTTAATAAATTTTGCTAATTTTTTACATTGCCGCGTCTCGTCATTTGAATTACTACTTGTACACATACATATATAGCAACAGTATTAAATGCAATTTTCATATGCATGTATCACAACTTTCCAATGCTCAAGAGAAGTGTGTGAATTGCAAAGGGGAGCACACTTCTTTCTCTCGGAACTGTTTAGCCTAGAAACAGGAAAAAGAAATAATTTCCACTAAAGTGAAAAACCAAATATCTTATCAGGAAGCCCGAAAATTAATAAAATCTAAAACTACTACCACTGAAAATAGTTATGCTTCTTCCGTCAAAAAGTTATCTACCACATCCACTCAATGGGATCTAAATGATTTAACTTCTAGCATAAATCCAAGACAGATGGACTCTACACCAATAGAATGTAATTCAAATACTTTACCAAAGTCTTTTTCTGACCCTGTTGCATAAGTTTGTGAAGACATTTCTACTTCGCCTGATTTAACTGGTTTTAAACTTGTTACCCACAAGAAAAAGTTTAAAATGGCCTCTCCTTTTAAAACAAAAAATGGTAAGAGGGCTGAAAAAATTTCAAAATTTTATTTTGTATCACCTCGTCAATGTCCCAGCACAAGTACGATACAAAAAACTCCAAATACTTCTACTCGAGCCAAACTGCTTTCTTCGCCTGACGTTGTTATTCCTTCAAAAGAAACAAAAGTGAAAAAATCTCGGGAATCTGGTGCTGATGCCGAGATGAGTTCTTCCTGTGTGTCAGATGGTGACGATGACACATTAGAATATAACATGTCTGAAGTCTTGGAGGACTTCCTAGAAGTGATTAGTCCTCCACCTCTTTGCAAGCCCAAAAGAGAAAAAAGAAAGTATATTATTCCGACAAAATACAAAAATATTTAGCATTTTTGCTTAATTTTTTCTCTTTAACATTGCTATTTATTGCCATGAATTTTCTTTTGGTTTTATTCCGCTACATAATTTCTTCTACACCTACATTTTTCTAATTTCATATTGTTTAATTGGTCAATATTTAATCCTTTCATCAATTTACCTTATGCCTACTTTGATTTTAGATTTAATGATGCAATGTGAAAAACTAACTAATTGTACTTATCAATTATCATGAAAAATTTTAATGTTTTTAGAATTTTAACACATTTTATTCAAAATCACCATATATTTTAGCACCATGAACTTGTTTATTCACCATACGTTTGGCGCAGTATGGTCAGGACTGGCTCTTGTGCCAATAAAACCAACAAACCAACCAACCCAACTTTCCAATTAATAGCTAGTTTTTGATAGTAATTTAAGTACTGAAGAAATCAGATAAAATATTAACGTGATATTTCAAATTATTGGTTTGAATTTGTCTAAAGCAGGAATTTTTTTCTTAACACTAATTTTCTTAACTACATTTTTAATAATCTTCTCATAATTATTCTACGATTTAAAGGGAGATCCTTATTAACAAAAAAAGTGTGCTATGATGTTCTACAACGTTGTTTGATATTCTTAATGCCGTGATATCGCAATTGTACTTCTCTAATATTATTGAGTTTTTTGTGTTCTTTGAAGTATGCATGATGTCTAAATCAGATTTATAGACATCTTCGAGGAATCAATACACCTAATTGAATCAAAACAACTTAGTACAATTAGAAAAGATATAGATGTTTGAGCACAGAAACTTTATTCTGTTATCAATTACTTTCCCAACGTTAAAAAAAATCACTTTTTGCCAAATACTAAAATATGTTCTTAATTTATCTAGCTCTTATGTATTAATATTTTAATTTAAAAAGAGTTAGAATGCCTTTTGTTATAAAATGCTACAAACCAATTAAATGTTACTACGCCACATATTAATCTTTTGAAATAATTAAATTTTTATCTGTTTAAATTTTAATGTGCAAGTTTTGAATTGACTTTATTAGGTCGATCCAAAATTGTTGACTTGATTAGGTGTTATTTCGAGTATTTAACGAAATGAAAGATTTTTTAAACATAAATTCTTTATACATTTAGTTAAAATAAATATATTTTCACATATCGGTTGTTTAAAAGGATTATGCATGGCTTCTACATATGATGCTCTGTAATTATTTTTGTTTCGTAAGTGGACATGCCCTCTCCAGAACTGAAATATTGTTCTCCATGTTGGTAATTTGTGTACCCAATTTTCAATCCATAGATCTCTTGGAATTTGAAGAGGAATAACTAACTTTTAATTGTGGTTTAGAAATCTGTGCAGCTTTTTGATGCTACACATTTTAGAATTAACTCTTGTTCAATAGATGGTCATCCTAGGATCCATGTGACGATGATGGATCTAGAAAAAAGATAGTTTGGGGAAGAGAAAATTTCTGCTAGAAATAAAAAGATAATTGTAAAACCCTAAAAAATGCCTCTTTGTTGTTATGGGAGTGACTTCTTGCTTTCCATGTTAAACATGGAAGAGTTTGAGAATATTGTCCCTAGTAGCCATCACGGAGACGGAACATTGTTTTGGAAAAAAAACTAAACTCTTTGTAAACACTGAAACTATTGCTGGCTCTTATTGTACCTTTAAATGAAACTAAATTCCAATTTTAGATTTTTATTTTTTCCAATTTTAGATTTTTATTTTTTCCAATTTTAAATTTTTATTTTTTCCAATTTTAGATTTTTATTTTTTCAATTTTAGATTTTTATTTTTTCCAATTTTAAATTTTTATTTTTTCCAATTTTAGATTTTTAAATATTTAGCCCCAAGTTTCGAAAGTGTTAAAGTTTCCTTATATCCAACCAATCGTGGATGTGTGAAATTAGATAATGCCTTATATTTGACATAACTATTTATCAATGAAAAATGTCATTTTTACTATGAAGGTAGAAATGATATAGTTTGTTTGAATAATTCTTTCGTTTATGTGAATATATTTGCGTAAAATCAATAGGAAGTGCATTGTGATATCTTGAATCTTGAAAAAATATTTCAGGTGTATCAATTTATGTTTTTTTTGTTGTTGTTATTGTTGTTGCTGTTTATTTATTATTTATGTTGCTCAAATCTGAGATGCCAGTGATATAGAACAATTAATACTGTTTGTTTGTGTGTTTAATTCAGATATTAATACGTTATTTAATAATTGACTAACCTCTTTTTTATTATTTTTTAAGTAAATGGGACTTTTTCAAAAATTCCTTAGATAATGAAGCTATTCATGTAATATATTTAATTAATAATTAAATGTTAAACAGTAAAAAATGTATTTGCATAAAATTTTCAAATAAAATTTTGAATTATAATGCATGACTTCGGAAGAAAGATGAACTCACATCTTCAGCGCTTAAATACTTGAAAAATCTCTAGGATTTCTATACTACCTTGTATGTACTTGAAATTGGTGAAATAAACCAACTGGGTTTAAATTCTTGTCAAATGATGAAATTTCTATTTTGATTCTACTACCTAAATACTTATAAAAGAATATACATTTATAGCATTACAAAAGTACTATCATCCCAGGGAGAACTGCTGACAGGTATAAATGTAACTGTCATATTTTAGAAAATAAAAATGTTTTTAAATTAAACTTTCATCGGAATGCCAACCAGAATCAAACAAATGAATTTCTTAAATAAATATATATAACATTTAATTGTAAAAGTACGTTAATGCAAAATACTGAAGTAGCATAATCTTGTTATCATCTGAATTCTGCAAATAAAATGAAATTATCAATTTCGCTAAACTAATTATTATTAAACTATTTTTTTTTACTTTAAGTTATTAATATTTTTTAATGACACAATGTTAGTCAAGCACTTCGGAAACAATTCAGTGTCAAGTAATAAAACTGATTTAAAATATCAGTAATATTTTCATTTAATACATTTATTTAGAAAAAGGTAAAATAGTCTTATTAATTTATGGAAACATCAGTATCTTTCCCTCAGTATTTAGAACGAAATGTGATGAAAACATACCTTTTTGATTTCTGTAGCTTTTCCACTATTGGTCTATAAACTGATTGATTAAAATACTGTGTATTTTTTTTAAATGCAATTCCAGGGAATTTTCAGTTTTCAGAACGAATCGCACTTTTTCAGTCATGGTAGTATTTTTACTTTGATTTCAAACAGCTATAATCTTTTTGAAAGATTTAGGAAAAATATCACTTTGTTTACAACATTCAACACATTTCTCTCACACTTATTATGCTTCAATATTTATTCAATATATCAGTCCATTAGGAAAAGCGAAATGGCAATAAGTGGTTTTAGAGATCAATTATTTAAAATCTCAATGGATATTTTTTTCTCGTGTTTTTTTTTTGTATTAAATCCTTTTTCTTTTGTGCTTTACTGAAAAAATCCCCGTAACGAAAAACGATTAAAGGAATACACCCTTGAATATTTATATGAAAAGGGACTTGAATAATAAAATAATTTCTTTCCCTATGGATTTATAGTTAACTCTTTCCGTAACTGATATAGAGAGGGAACTAAATTATCTGCTTGAAAAGGTTTGGAAAAAAATTAATAAATTATTTATTTTCAACTTTTGTCGATAGTATAGTTTCCCAGTATTAAGAACTGAATTATTAATTTTTTTTCTTAAAGGAGGTTTTTTTTCTTTAATACAGAGCCTTCGAGTTTATTTTTCCCTTTATTGCATTAAAGGCTGCAAAAAAGGGAAGTTTTCCACCTGAAATATTTTAATTATTTTTCCTTTTATGTTTTAATTGTTTTTTTTAATATTTTTTCCTCATACAGTAATTAGTTTAAAGAGAAAGACAATGTTTTTTTCTGTTATCTTTTCAGATATTATTGTCTGCAATATTTCTCTAACTTCTGGCGTCACTATTTCTAATATAAATTTTTTTCTCAGTTGGAAATCGTTTGGTTTTTAATTTCTGGAAAAATTAAATTTTGATTAAAAAATATACGTCTCAAAAAATGCAAATAAATTTAAGCGTTTATGTACTATTTCTAAGTAATTTTTTTCAAATAAATCTTTCGATAAGCAAAATTTTTGAAATGTCAAAATAATTAATGTAATCCAAAATAAATGGTTTTTTACTATCATTGTCTCTTTTTGTATTAATTAAAATTATCATTCGGATTGCAGAAAACTTTTAATTGAACTTTTGTGTACCTTTAGGGCTTTAACCATATTTTAATAATGCCTTTTATACTCTTATGATATTTCATTCTATGAAAATCGTAATTGTAAAGCAATTTTCGCGTCATATTTTATAATCTATGCGCCTACTACTGTAGAGCAATATCATTTTTTTATCATACGTCTTTCTGATTTGGCAACAGTTTGTCCTTCCATTATTGTAATCTTAAATCCAGATGTATAATGGTTTTGAGCTGATTACTGAAATGCAAAAGAAAGGAGAAAAAAAACCATAAATAAATAGTATAATAATGCATTCTGATTTATATAAATACATTTATATAAAAAAATAAATAACGTTTTAAAAAAATCCTAAATAACAAAAAGACAAATCTATTGCTTTGGTGAAGGAATAGCAATATATCAAAAAATGAAAATACTATACGACTATTTTACATAACTGTTTTAGTAAAAAATGCTGACTGATTCATTGTGCATAACTTAAAGGATTGATAGTAAAAAAATTATTGATTTTATGTCAGATTAGGAAAGTACAAATTATTTCAAACTACATAAACTATAGATGCTTTAAATTTAATGCTCTTTCTATGTTTTGACATATGAATTTAAAGAGAAGAGAAGGTATTAAAAAACTAAAATTGCAATAAAATAAATTCTTCCAAAATTGCAACAAAATAACCCAAAATCCCCCATTTAATAATAAATAAAACTAGTAGGGACAACTATAGAAATCGGAAATTTTGTCGGCTTATTATAGCTGAAAATATTCTTAAAATTTTATATTTAAGAACTTGTTCAGTGATTTAAATTTTATTCTCCTGAAAATTCATTACGTAATCGAATGAAAAGTTTTATGAAAACAGAAAACATTTTTTTAACTATAATAATTGCATTAAGTTCATTAAAAAAAGGAGCTGTTTACAAAAATAGAAGACATAATTAGTTAAAATATTAAGAGATACATTATAGCAATAATTATTTAGTTGTAAAATTAATTAATTAATTAATTATTACTATAATCTAGAATAATATCATCAATATCTTAGTTCTTATTTAAAAATTAATAAACAAATCCTTTACAATGGGGTAATAACATGATATTGATATGGAAAGCGTCTCATGGGTGTAAGACCCGACAAGGCTAAATGCGACATTGACGCTTTATTTTAAGAATCATTCAGACAAGGCACGTTACAAAAGGATGACAAAGTGGTGTACAAAGAATATGAAAATAATTTTTAAATTAAATAATACAGGAGAAAATACGAATTATATAGCTGAAAAAAGAACAATAATAGAGCTCAGCTTCAAACAGCTAGAGAACAAATGACATTTCATATGAAAATTCATCCAAGTAACAGCATCTCATTTAGTACAGTCTTTTAATGTCACGCAGAGTTCTCCAGAAAGATCTTCGCATCTCGATTTCTAAAATTGACAGGTTGATAATGTTTGCTTTTCAAAAACGGTTTTATTGCAATTCTGAAAATGTTCTAAAATGTGTCGCCAAGGTCAAGTGTCATTAACCTCCATTTATTTATCTGTTTGTCTTGTAGAATATCTTTTTTTCGTTATATAGAATAAATGTGGCAAGAAAGCTGTATTGCGTATTCGTAATCATCTCTAGTAATGATAAAAAATTGTGTGCGTGCGAATGTGTGCATGTGTGTGTATCTGTGTGGTTGCCTCTGGCGACAGGGATAGTTAAAAAGTCATATATGATCCTAGGAATTATTTTCCATATTAACTCATATTGTATAATAAATAAAAATATTTACAGCAAAAAATATTTTTGGTCAGGATTCAATCCTTTATACGATGTTGCAACTTGCATAAAAATATTTCACATTCCTTTTATAGAATAATCTTCACGATATTTTTTTACACTCCTACTTAACTATGCATTTTTTCCAATCAAAATTCTATGATGAATTTATATCTTATTCTATATGCAACTAATATACAAGCATTCTTCATTTTTTTACCAACTGATAATTAATAATAATATCGTATTTTAAATAATAAATACACAAATTGATAAAAAATATTACTATTGCAATTTATGTTTCACTAAAAAACATTTATAAATAAATAAATTCATTTAAGTTTAATAATTCATTCATTCATTCATTGGTGTTAAAATTAAACTAATTACTCATAAAAAAATGAGTAATTAGTTTAATTGTAACACCAATCATTCAAAAATAAATAAGTAAGTTACAAAATAATTATTCAAAATTACGAAAATGGAAACCAAAAGTTAAATTATTTAGTTCCATCGCATATACAAATTATGCTTTATTTTATTGCATTGACAGTTCTAGTTTATATTTAATATCATAACTTTTCGGCTAAAATAATTATATAGCAGCCATTTATTTAATTCATAACCAACAAAACTTTAAATTTATTTAAAATTACAAATATCTTTTCTTTTTGAACCAGCATTTCAGTCATAAATGCATTTCAAATATCAGTTCATAATGCATTTTTTTTCATTTGCATAATTTCAAAATTGTTCTAAAAAAAAATTTTTATTTTTCTTTATTGATAACAGAAAACATCTATCAAAAATTAAGTTGAATGAATCTGTGCATGTGTATGTGTGTGTTGAGGTTCAATGGCAAAGTCAATTGGCTCACATCTTCCAAATTTGGCCATTTTGGCATATACTTTGGTGAGTAGGCATGTGCAGATCGAAACATTTTTAGTCGATTTGTAATTAAAATTTTAATAATTTAAACATTAGTGAAATTTTGATATTTTTTCGCGATGATATTCAAAGAACTAATTGTTCGGAAAGGGTTATTTATATAATTTTAAAACTAAAAAACGCATCTTTGCAATGTCATTAATTTTTCAACTGCACATTTTTTTACTTTTAATTTACGTTTTTATAAACATTTTAAACACATTTAACAACAATGCCTTGTATTTGCTGTAAAAAAAAAGAATTTTCAACGAATATTTCAGTTTGGTTTTTATTATTATTATTGTTACTGATCAAGATATGAATATTTGGCTTATATCTCCCATATTGAATATGCTTCAATAAATAATAAATAAATAAAATTAATATGCATAACTTAATAGTATTCAAATAAGAGTAATAATAATTTCAAATTTTGTTTCATTTGCATTTAGGGTGTGACTTCAGAATTAGGTAATATTTTTAAAAAAATTAAGAATGTCCACTTTTAAATATTTCTCATTTCCAAGTTGATATAATTGGATTATAAAGATATGAATTAAAGATTAGACAAATACACAGCAGTAAAAGGAACTATATGCAGCTCTTCTTAAATACTCTCATAAATATTTGCGAATTTTATGCAAATAAATTTTTAAGCTAAAAATAATTTGTACATGTTGACACAGGGGATAAATAGTTTCTAATCATACATTTTAATGCGCAAAAAAATAAGAAAACTTATTGTGTTATTTATATTAGTTTTAATAATAATAATAATAAATTATAGTGCGAAAAAAAGCAATAATTTTCTAACAGAATAAATGCTTTGCTTTCTTTCCTTAGTTTAATAATGTTACTGGAAATAGACGATAAAAAGTGCTTTATGTAGAGAAACGCTTGTTCTTTAGAAGCAATACGCAGTAATAAGTTAAAATTTATTACAGACATCAGAAAATAAAATTGACTATCACTTGAGTCATTTACTGAAAAGAAATAAAACGATGATTAACACAAGAGAAGATCATTCTGGTCTCATCTCTTGACATCATGACAAATAAGCAACAAGCACGAGTTGCAATGACGTCAGATATGGTTAGCCATTAACTCAGATAAATCTACATGCTTACAAATAAAACAGCCGGAATCACCCAAAAAATAATTTCAAACATTTTCATTTACGAACATGATATTACTTCCATATTAGAACAAACAAAATCCAATCTTTGAATGTTATACAAAAAATAACCAACAAAAATTATGTGTTGCCATGTATCTGCCCCACACGAAACTTGGTGTCTAATTCGCCCATTCGCAGATTCCAAATAGAAGAGCTTTCATTAATCGTTTACTCGGACGACATTTTGCTTGTGCCGATGGCAGCGGCTGATGGACTCGATCACTCCAAAAGACTCTCTTGCCAGATAAACTCCACTTAACGGAATGATTAATCTTGACTGAAATGCCGCAGTCGGAGAAGGGTTGTCGAGGACATCTGTTCCTTAATGGAGGCTGCGTGCTGCCTCCATTTAGCCAGGCCTCAAATCATGAAGAACTGGACTCGGACTTGAGTTGATGAATGGTTTCTGTAAGTGTTTCAGATCTCAAAGTGGAATTTTTTGGAGCATTATTTCAAGTAGAAACTCAGTTTTAAGAGTTCTTTTCGTCCTTTCTTTAATAAAAGGTTATTTATTCATTTGGATATCGTTTGGTAATATGTGGAGCTTAAGTTGAAAAATTTGTGAATTAAATTTTGGTATCTGAATAATTTTCGTTTATTCATCCAATTCAATAGTGTAATGAGTTTTTTATTCAAAGTTTTAAGCATGCTAAGATTAAGTATTGAATTTTCTTATTCCATATTCATAAGATCTAAGTCATTTGCTTTGTAAAAACTTTCTATTATTTCCTTTTCTGTTTTTTAAGCTCATTTTTTGGATTTCATATTTATTTTTATGTTTAAATATATCATATTTTATGTTATTTTACATCAATAAATACCTGTAAGTTTTATTCGGAAATATGTAAGTAATTTATGGAGCTTTAGTTGTTCAACTTTTAAATTAAATTTTGACATCTGAACAATTTTTATTGATTTATCCGATTCATTTGCGTAATGATTCTTTTTATGTCGTACTATATCTAATTATTTTTTATATATTATTAAATATTGTAAATATTAATTTTATATTTGAGTATTTCTTGTTCAATGTTATTTTACATCTGTAAATGTTTGCAAGTTTTTAATTGTAGTATCATTTTCTAAATAAAAATCTCATAATAAATTATAATCTATACTAATTTGGTGTTAGGATTTCTCAATATATTTTGCAGTTTCTGATCTTCAGTAAAACGGGTCTGTTCATTTAGAAAGAATTTATTAGTGTGTTAATTCTTCACCAAAAGAGCCACTTTTAAGAAACACTCACTGCCAAAAGATGTATTAATGATACTCTGCTGCCTCATATTTACATGTTCATCTGAGCTGTCAATGAGAAATTTATTTTCTTGGTTGACAATACAACATGTTATCAAACAGTTGATGTTCAGGAATGTCAAGAGAGTATAGATACTTAACATCTCGAAAGTCAGCACTTTATCCAGATCGAAATCCGATTGAAAATCTTTGAAATGCTTTGAAGAAGAGTCATGCTGATTGACAAGACCCATCAATGACTAAGGACACCCTGATCTATGTACTAACAGAAGAATTAAATTACCTTAACAGCTAATAAATATTGTTGTGCGAAGCATACAATGACTTATATAATCTTGTATACCCTACCATTGTGACCATATTACATATTGACATCTTCCTCTAAAATTTCTATCCACAGTAATTACTTTTTATTTTCAGTTCAACATACCAAGATTAAACTGGCCCTTTTATCTTTAAAAAACTTTTCAAACCCCTCTGGATTTCAGTACATAATAAATTATTACAATTGTAAAGCATTAGCATTGGGGCATTATATTTATTTTTGCATCTAGTTACTCTTGCACTTTTTTGCGCCATATAACAGTTGGAAATCTACTCTTAACAACTGTTCACCTTTGTATTACAGAGCAGAAATGCTACCATCCTGACAAAATACTTAGTTGACAATATATTCTTCCTGTTTTCTCTCTTTCACTCCTTCATAAAATTTTCATTTCAATATACATGTCTTTGAATCACCAATGAAGCTAATTCCAATTTAGTAAACGTAATTCCCATAACCCTACGAAAAAGTAAAATATTAAAAGGTATGTTTTCTTAATGTAAGTATTTCTCTTTACCAATTATGTACAATACATGTGATTTTAAATATGTTACAATACATGTTAATTTATTAAATGTAACAAATACGCAAGTTAATTTATTATTTTAACACGCATTATTATTAGAAATAAATAAGAATAAATTTCATCTGTGACATGAAATTATGTTTTAGTAATTTCATATTTCTCAATAGCAAGGACAACTTTATCAACACTAAGTTGTACTTGCGGTATCAATTATCTCCCGTTTTCAACGGTCCTACACGAAATCTTTTCTGAATAATTCTAAGCTAACTTCAAAGTTTCTTAAACCTGATAAGTCAAACAATTCATCTTCAAGATCAGAACAAGAAACAAAATACGCAAGAATACAAACATTCCTATATATTCATTTTAAAATCTGACGCTTCCAATTTAGTAAATTTAAAGAAAGCAACCTTTCTTTCAATACGAATATATTAATATGATTCAAATTTTACATCCCTAAATTACACCGTTTCGACAGCTGTGTCTTCATGAGCATCAGCCGGGATTTCGCAGAAGATTACTTTGAAATGCCAGATTCCACAGCAATTTCAGAAATTCGATGGAATTACGATGGGAATTACTCATCTATCCAATTACATCTCATTTCCGCGATAAACACGAATATTCTCTGACGCGACTGTAAACTCGAGTATTTTAGGGATAATAGAATATTCTCTCGAGACAAAATAGTCCTACTTATCAGGCAATTTCCATGAAATAGAACACATTAATTAGGAATTAGATCAGGGATTGTGTGCATTATAAAAGGATTTCTGGAACCATTGGAACTGGATATTACTAATTTAATCGGCAGTTTTGTTTGTATGAGTAGTCGGACTGAAAACTCCAAATGGTGCGAGTACCAAAAGCATAAATGAACGAAAATTGCACAAGCACAAAAAAACTCTTTTAAACTGGTGAATTCTCTACAACCTCTTTAGAAAGTTTACAAATGTTATATTTACCCCATAATCAAACTTTGTCTCGTTTAATATTTTTGAATGAAAAAAAGTTTCTGGCATTTTTTAACCAGCTCTTACACAATTTGTCAGTTTAAATTTTCTATCGAGTTTTGGTTTCGATGTTAGAATAAAAGTATTTTCACAGACTGCGTCTTCTCAAAACAACTAAACTATTTTCAAAACATGAATTTGGTTCTGGAAATAATATATCATTCTTCAAAATTTTATGCCACAATCAAAAGTATACGTCATATATTCCGATAGCAGAACATGTGCAAAGAAAGCATAACATATGAATTTATATGGGAGCCAAAATTTATTTTAAAAAAATTCAAATGTCATATTTTCTTCATTATCAAACTTTTCTAGCTTCATACTGTAGAATGGAAAAAAAGCCTCTGGCATTTTTTCCTTAACTTTTACACCATTTGTCATTTTAAAATTTTTTTTATCGAAAATTGGTTTCAATGTCAGATTAAAAGTATTTTCACACACACTATCTTCTCAAAACATTAAACTATTTTCAAAACATGAATCTGATTCTGGAAATAATATTTCATTCTTCATAATTCTATGCCACAATCAAAAGTACACGGCGGATGGTCCGATAGCAGACAATGTGTAAAGAACGCATAACATATAAATTCATATCCTAACCAAAATTTATAAAAAGAATATTTCGTCCAATGATAGTGCAAACAAAATCGGAAGATGGAAGATTTTCTGGATACTGCTACAGATTCGGAAAGGTGCAAGGCAACACATGTTGTTTGCCAGCAAAAGTAAGTTCAGCGATAGTGAACTATTCAAGAAGAATGGACTTAATCCACATTAATTATAAAAATAAATTTATTACTATTAACGCATGTAATAAAAGATCCACAATTACAGGGAAAGTTAAGTAAAGTCACATCTATTCTGCATGAGTAAGACTGCTGCATGAGTAGTACTGGTAAATTGAGGTATCTATATTATCAGGATATATGGAGCGCCAATATATGAAATAGGCAGTGACACATGTTAAAAACACATATATATGAGAGAAAATAGGCTCTACTCAATACTACATAACAGAATGCGTCGAACTCAAAAATTCAAAGGAGGACTTGTTATGGAATTACGAGTCCTTCAGTTAAATACAATATTACAATCATATGAACATTTAAAAATACTAAAGAAATGACGGAAAAGCTTTCTAGTCTTTTACGAATAATTGGAAGAATCTTTGAACTTTTGTGGGCCGTTGTTTCCTTACACAATAGTTGTGTAGTTATGAGCATAGCAGTTAGTCAAAATAATCGCTGTTTATACGGCTTAGTTCTGTGGTAACGGGGTGACTGGCTGCAGTTAAAAAAAGTCCGTTAGAAGAAATAACATGAGCTAACTCTTATACATAAAGAAAAATTTGCAGGATTCAATCGCGATCTTGTAAATATAAGTTCCACCATCTAATCGTCTGAGTCCCACTTTTTTCTACAAAAAAATTATACACTAAGTTAACATTCACATATGTTACTTATATTACATAGAATTAAAATTCATATGAGCATCTTAATATCTTTAAGACTACATATACATTTTATAATCACACAGTATGTGCTCTTAAAATGTAATTGTTAATTTAAAAACAAATATTTTTAATTTTTTATTAGAGATTGGAAGCTCGTTTTTTGATTGTAAATGTAATTTTTAATAATCGCTTTAATAATTAGATTTCGACTCATACCGCATGCAAATTTGAATCAATGTTACTGAAAAGGATTATTTCTGAATTATTTTTGTGCTCTTCAGTTATCGCTTTTGCATGCTAATGAATATGCAAAAAATAGGCGGGTAACCCTTTGACAGATTTGGTTCAAATTTGATACAAAACTGGTGTAACTTTGTATTAATTTCACTCACCTAAGTCTTTAACTATCATGACTACTGAATGTTAAATGATACACTTAAAGGCTTCATTGAAATCTATAAAATTGGTGTAAAAAGGTCGTACTAAATATCGTTCTTAATTCGAAGCTTTCTTAACTAGTGTATTTACAGATAAACATAATTCCAAAAAATGTATTTTTCATACTTTTTAAAGATGAAATAACAAAAATGATCTGTCTGAATTTTTCTCACATGCTCATCTACAATGATTTTGTATCCAATCCCAACCTCCTGGGGGAATCACCTCTTAATTGAGGATGCGATGCTTCCTGTATGGTGGTTTGATTTCTCGATCCCGGTGGGTACAAAAAAAGTGGGGGATTTGACTCCTCCCGTTGATGACGTAATGTACTTCCTATGGGGAGAGTTGTACCGTGACCGGTAAAGTCAGTTATGGACTCAACCACAGCTCCCACCAATGTTGCTGCAGCGGCGTCCAGTCATTCAGCATTTATTTCCGAATGCCTTCGGGAAGGGACGGAGAGTCAGTAATGCGGCTTGCCTCCAGTTCTACAGCATGAACGCATGGATCTTGGGTAAAGTCCCAAATGCCTTGCCTGACACAGTTACACATTATCAATTGTTACTAAATATCGATCATTGGTATGAATCTAAAGTTCTAGTTTATCCTACGAATATCTATTTTAGAGGTCTTACTTTCCGTGGATTTAATTTAACTGGTACTACTATTGTAATGCCAGGATCACAAACCTAATTTCACTGAATTATGTTAAGATGTTTTGGATTTACTGCGTTTACATATACATGAAAGTACAGACCACAGACTGAAAACCTTTGGGCAGATTAAATGGAAAATTTGAAAAGAAATTACTTTTTAGATACTAAGCCTATAGTCAAAGTTTATCGCTATATGCTATATATCTCTATGCTGTGTAGTTCTTAAATTCACTTATATTAAAGCAACCACACAGACCACTGAATGGATTTCCTTCAAATATTGATAGAATTATAAAAATTTGATCTAAAATTCTAGTATCAAATTTCATTTGGATATTTCTGTATATTTTATCGAATTCACAGACAGAGATACATAAAAAAAATAATTTAATTTAGGAATGGGAGAAACACAGAGATTTACTAATTCTCGAGTTGACAATCGGCACTTTGGTGATTTTCTCGAGGTGACAATATTTTGGCTCCTGCAGTACTTTCTCATTGTAAATCTCACATAAAGTCCATTATTTGATTTTTTTCTCTTTTAAATTATTTAGTTTCCGGTTCTTTCCCCATTACTGCCATGCAAAGCCTACGATCCCCTACCATGAATAATATGCTCAATCAACCAGAGAAAAAATAATAAAAACGACAAGAATATAACCTTTTTTATTTATTCTTGTTAATTCGATTTTTAAAAGTATTTGAATACATAAACATATTTTACTATTTCACTTCAATTATCAATTGTTCTGTTTGCAAGATTTTGCAAATACTTCAATCAATTTTCCTTAATTTAGGTTCAGAAATACGTCTTTTTTTATTTCCCAGAATCCTCAGAAAGGTTCAAAAAACCTTCACCTTCGCATAAAAGATTTTAAAAATCAATCAGTTGAAAAATAAGCTTTTTTAAAACCAACAAAAGATCAAACTTATTATTCTGATATATTTTTAAGAAGTTAAATTAAAGTATGAGTTAATAAATTAAATTTATAAAGGAGTTTAAGTTAAATTTAATATATAAATCTAATGACTAGTAGATCTCCTCTAGAGTCCAACTTTTCCAGTCAAAAAGTGAATTAACAATTCCTAAAATTATTATTTTAAGACAATTAAAAAATTTTATAAGTAATCATTCTCTATATTAAAAGGATCATAAATTTGTCGTTCATAAGCAAGTAAGAATAATTTTGAAGCCATACAATGTTTAAAGAATAAATTTTTCTCAAATCTAGGACTTCTTAATTAATAACATCTTCTCTAGAGTCCAACTCTTCAAGACAAATAGATAATGAACAATTTTTAAAATTACTATCTTAAGACAGGCTTAAATTTTTATAAGCAATCAGTCTCTATTTTAAAAGAAGTATAAATTTATCGTTCATTAACAAGTAACAATCATTTCGAAATTATAGAACGTTTAAAGAATCGATTTTATAGCGACATTTTTTATATTGAAGTGATGTCAACCCAATGAAAAGAAAAAGTTGTTTCTTATTCAAGAGATATTCTCCTTCAAATAATTCGCTCTCTTATCCATTTAATGAATTCCTTCTACTTTTGTACCACGTACTCCATAGGCCCCTGAAGACACGCAGGTGGGTTATTACTTTCTCGAGCAACCCCGGATAGATGCAAGTTGCTTCCAAAAGATATCTTCTTTTAAAAGCCCTCTCCCTCTCAAGGAATTGGAAGATGGGTGAGTTAATCCTGGAGAGGTTAGGCGAGAATTAACAGAGGAAAGAGTGAGTGGACCGAAGTGTTATTAATCATTTTGCTGTGAGGTCCTGATTGTCAGCGTCAATAAAACAGAACACAATGGTGTTGAGAGGAAACAAGCAGAACAGAATTGTTTTCTTTTCTTTTTCTTTTTATTTTCGACTTACTGACCTACTGAGGGAAAGAAAGCGTAAACCGGATCTCTGGAAAGGCTTATACCGCCTATTGGCTTTATGTCATTGTTTGTTGCAAGGAAGAAAACAGATCGTCAACAAAGCAATGTGCTCACAGAAGACGTGCATTTTGTCACTGTGATTGATGGCTTCGGAACAAGAGATGGGAAACATTGATGCTGGGAAGAAAGATATGGTTTGTCGACAGTGATATCTTAAGAAGAGCATCACGGGTAATAATTGAATCAGTTAGTAACCATTTTCTGACTGCTTGTGCTAGGATTGCTTTCTACTCTGAAAAATGAACTGTGAACTGATCACCGAAGGTAGTTTACATGCGTTGAAAAAAGAGCTTGCATTGAAGTTATGTGAGCTAAAAGAAATTTCAGCTTTGTCATCAGCTCTTTTTTCAGTGATATTTTTTGTCGGTTATTATTTTATAAATTTTACTGATATTTTTTGCATTCACATATACGAACTATCTTAAATGCAAAATTCTAACTCAAGATTTTAACGAATGTCAAATTTTCAGACCTTGAATTCGAAGTACACGTTTTTGGCACTCTTTCTCTCGATGAATATGATAACTCAAAAACTACTTGAGTGAACAATTGAAATTTGGAGGACTAAATTTGAACTAATAGGTTAGTAATAAATTTGTAGATATCTTTCACATTTTGAAAAAAATATATTCAAAAGATATGTGACTGCCAGTCTGTTATATCAGAAATGAATTAGATAACTCCAAACGTGTATAGCTAGTACATAAAATTTGGTGGAAAGGTTTAGTATGCAAATTGTAGATCAGTATCAGATTTTAAACTAAACTTACCAAAAGTTTAACGGACCGTTGTTCTGTACTTTTAGATTCTTTTTAAATCCAGGAAATAAGTTAAACTGAATGAAAGTCAGTAACAATATGGATAAACCAACTCACTAATTCTCAAACATATCTTGCACTTGTAACTAATTCCATCTGCTCAAATATCCAGTTCTTTTAACTGAAAGCTTAAATTATCTATTTTTAAAGTTCTATTCTGAGCCAGTATAAAAAAAATATTCCAGCATTATGTCTACATTTTTAAAGAATTATAAACTTGTCGTTCAATAGCAAGCAACAATAATTCTTAACTTGTAGAATACTTAAGGAATATATTTTATAGTCACGTTTCTTGTCCTAAAAAAGTGATATTATATCAGAGGGAAGAAAAGATAATTTCTTATTTTCTTCTTCAAAAACTAATTTGGTCACTTAGCCACTCAATGAATTCATGCCACTTTTGTACCAGACACTCCATAGTTCGCAGCAAGCATGCAGGTGGATTGCTACTCCCTTGAGAAATTTGGAGAGATAGAACTAAGTTCTGAATGCGAGCCCTCTTATAAAAGCCATTTCCCTCTCAAGAAACCGGAAAGTTGAGAGCATCTTGGAAGAGGGTGGGTGAGAATAAACAAACGTAATAGTGAGTAGACTAGAGCATCATTAATCATCTTGCTGTGGGATCCTGATTGCCAGCTTCAGTAAAACAGAACAAAATGGATCAGAAAGAAACGAGCACAACAGGCCTGTTTTTTTTTTTTCGACTTACTGACCACCTGAGAAAAAGAATGCGTAAATCGGATCTCTGGAAATGCTAATATTGCCTATTGGCTTCATGTCATTGTTTGTTCCAAGGAATAAAATAGATCTTCAAGAAAAGAATGTGCTTTCAAAAGACGCGCATCTTATCACGGTGATTGATGGCTTCGGAACAAAAGATGGTAAGCATTTAAACTTGGGAAAGACAAGGTGGTGTGTCGAATATGACATCCTAAGAGCATAATTGGATCCGTTAGGATCCTTTTGCTGACTATTTGTGCAAATATTGCTTTTTTATTCTGAGAGACGATAGAGTAAACAAATTGCCGAGACAGTTTAAATGCTTTGAAATAAAATCTTGAATTTCTTGAATTTAAGATAAGTGAACTGAATTTTTTTTCTTTGATAATCACAATGTGTTTCACTTTATTCCTTCGGTGGATATTATTTTGCAAGTTTTATCGACATTGTATTCTTCCATGCGAAATATAAAGAAAATATTGTTCTCGCTAAAAAAAATCTTACTCGAAACTTTGATGAAATTTCCTTGTTACAAACCTTCTAGATTCCAAAAAAGGAGGTTTTCTAATCTCCCTATCTATAAATAAGATCACTCAAAATCTCCTTAAGTTAGAGGAATGAAATTTGGTACACATATTTACTTTCAAATTTGTAGATTTCTGTCCGATATTGAAATAAATTCCTTCAGAAAAAGACTCTCTGCCTACTGTTCGGTGACAAACGAAGGTGCGATAATGAGCATACCATGCAGATAAATTTGGTATAGAACTTTAACATTTAGAGAAAATATTTAATTAGCATTAAATTATAGAAAATATCATTAAATTAGCATTAAATTACAGAAATTTAGAACAAAAAAACATGACCTTACCTACAGGACTTTAAAAATCTGTACATTGAAAAATAAGCTATGTCATAATAAAACAGCATTGAACAGGGATCAAGTTATAACTACATTTTTTTTAAAAATATCCCAGAACTTAAATTGATATTTAAAAATATTTTTATTTTTTCAACCTTTATTTTATAAATATAAATATAATGCACTTGTTTGTGAACTTTATTCAGGAAAATTGTTTTTCTCTCTCATTAAAGATCAGCTTTCGTCACATGTCTGATTTCATAATTTATTTTTATGTATGCATTAATTGATAGATAAGGTGTTAAATTATTAATTAATTGTATTGATATCGAGAATACGCAAATACTCAAAGAATGAAAATCCAAAATATCAGAAACGGAATGAAACCCAGTAAAAACTATCATCTCCTTAGAAACGAGGAAATAAATTCTGCAATAATGCATATTAATCAATAAAATAGTTTTCATACAAATTTTATACTTTTAACAGGTAATTTTTTTTCTAAAATACGAATTTTCAAACCGAAAGGTGAAATTATTGTCCCGGGGTAGTTTAAAAAATATTAAAATAATCAGTACGCATTTATGAAGAATCATAAATTTGTTTTACATTCACAAGCAACAATAAATGTGAACTAAAATACTTAAAGAACGATTTTATAGTTGCATTTTTTCGAATAAAAGTATATTATGTCAACAAGAAGAAATAGTGTATTTTATCCTTCTTCGACAGATAATTTGCTTGCTCATCTACTCAATGAATTTAGACCACTATTGTAAGGACGTTCCGTAGCCGGCAGTGGGTTATTACTCTCTTGACAAACACCAGGAAGATGGAATTAACTTCTAAAAGCAAGCCCCTTATAAAAGCCCTATATCTCTTAAGAAATCGGACGATCAGATAATCTTGGAAGTGCATAGGTGGGAATAAACAGATGAAAAATTAAGTGGACTGAAGTATCATTAATCATTTTGCTGTGTGATCTTGATTGTCAGTTTCAATAAAGCAGAACAAAGTAGTACCGAAAGGAAACAAATGGAATATAATTTTTTTAGACTTATTGACCTTTTATTGACGAAAAGAAAGCATGTGCCGAATCTCCACTTATATTGCCTATTGGATTTATCTCATTGTTTGTTGTGAGGTACAAAAACAGATCGTAGAGAATGCTTTCTCAAAAGAGGTGCATTTCGTCAAAGTGATTGAGGGCCTCGGAACAAGAGATGGGTAGCATTAATGTGGGGAGGAGAAGGTGGCATGTCGACAATGATATCTTTAGAAAAGCTTCATGGGTAATAATTGGATAGGTTCGAAGCTTTTTTTTTCTGCTAATTGTTGAAAGATTGTTTTTTCCCTGAGTTAAAGAATTGTTTTGCTTTGAAATCAGCACTGTTTTCCATACCACTCTTTTCGTGAGTACTCTTTTGTAAATTTTATTCATTTTGACATTCGTCTATTCGCAATATAGAAAAAATATCGTCCTCACCACAAAGATCGATCTCGAAAATTTGATAAATTTTAACTCCTGATTTTGAAGAGATTTTTCAGGTCTCCTTGAGTTTAAAAAACACATTTTTCTCTTTCTGTCTGCCTGTACGTTTTAAACTAAAAGGAAGAAATTTAGCATATAAATTTACAACCAAATCTGTAGATTTATGTCAGAGTTTGAAAGAAGTCTATTAACAGGAAATATGTATGCCATGTGACGGCTATGAGTGAAACTGAGCAGGTAGATAAAATTTGGTATTGAAGTTAAACATCTTAATCATAGATCTGTCAGAAGCCACGTTCCTAAGTCCTGTGGCTTTACGGATTTGCTCATAAATCTGCCAACTGACCCATTGTTTGACCACCCTCACTTGTGGACGTCAGTCCAGAGTTTCCCACAAATTACCGTTTAACTGAACTACAGCAAACAATCTTGGAAACCGCAAGAGAGAGAAATTGTACCTGTGTCCAGATGCACACAGATAGTTGGAACGCGCTAAAGAGTTAAAGTTTGTCTGTCTTATGCTTTTGCATGACTTTAAAAAAATAATTAACTGAATGAAATCCAATATGTTTCATCGTGACTACAATTATTTATCTATGCCAAATATTTGTTCCAATCTGCAAAATGCATATTCGAGTGATAGATTCAACGAAAATGCTAGATTAAAATCAAATATATAATATTTCGTAACTATTGTCCATTAAGGCTTTGAAAGGCATTTCAGGCCCTTAAGAAAATTGATACATTTTTTTCAGGCGAAGGGACAAACATTTATAATTGGATAGTATACGAGAAAGTTTAGGGAAAACCACTCCCACTAACTTCAGATGTAAAATTATTATTTTATATACATAAAATTTTATTTTAGTTATTCACGTATAATAAAATAGTTTTAATTTCTCGCTTCACATATATTAAGATCTTTATTTTTGTAGTAGAAAGGCCTTATCTTATTCTTATGGGGCATATTCATTTTTTTAATACATTTCTTTTACTTCTTTTATTTTGGATTGTTTTTATGTATATATAATTTTGTAGTTCGTCGGATTTTTTTTTTTTTTCGTATTGAACGCAATTTCTTTTCCTTTATTTATGTTATGAAATGTATTTTTAAATAATGTGAGACTGCATCTTGATACTCTTTGTAAAAATAAATTTTAAATCTCTTTTGAAAATGCAGCCCGAAATGTTAAAAAAAAGTCATCAATAATAAGATATGCAAAAACTATAATCAATTCATCAATAGAAGACATCAATTAACTTTTGATTTCTAATACGTTTTTATAAAACAATTTTCCATTCTTAAACGATCTACTTTACTGAAACTAACAGGTATGAACAAACACAAATATCTTATAAGTATAGATAAAAATCATTCTCAAATAAAAATAAAAAAACCGTTTAGTAAAGAATTTAAATTGCATGGTGTGTCTAAAAGTTTTATGAAGAATTAGTTTTCGTTGCTCATTTTAATGAAATTTTTTTGAAACTTTATGACTCAACATTTAATAAAATACTACGATCATCAATAATTTCAAACACGAACTTGAGCAAGAATGAGATAGTTTTTTAATAAAGAAAAGAATGTTAAAAAGAGAAATCTTTAAGTTGTTTTATTTGCAAATAAGTGGGAAATATATTGTTGACTTCAGTTTGTTTTAAAAGTTTCAAAATTAAAAAAATAGGCAAACTCGTCTTTTAATTTCGAAAAAAAGTCTATATTTTTAGAAGAGGCTTCTATAAATGGGGAACAAGAAAGAAAATATTCGCTAAAACAAATATTTGAAACGTTTTAGAGAATAAAAGAGAGTAAAGAGATATTGCCGTAGAAATAAAAAAAAATGTAAGATTTTCTTTCAGACTTAAAAGAAATGAAATAAGATTTTAATAAAGATCTTAAGGACATTAAATAAGTTTAAAATTAAATAAGTTAAGAATAAAAGACATTTTATAAGTTTATACAAGATATACAAATGGAAAAAATGCATTAGTATTTAAAGTATGTGCATATTTTTGTTTGTAAACATTCGAATTCAATAAAATTTATATTTTCAATTATTGCACTTATATTAATATGCTTACAAGGATACATTTTAATATTATTTTAATTTTTAATTATAAACAGTATTGCATCAGGACAATTTTTTTCTCAAATTAGCAGTTAACACCTTTCATTTGCAATCAAAATTTAAAAAATAATTAATCAGCTGGTACTGAAACATATTAAAACGGTTTATTACAGTTAAGAACACTTAAAACTACTTGAAATTTAAAACTTTTAGCACTGCTAGAAATTATGTTACACATTCCATCAATGCAGACCAGAAATAAATCGTTATATAAAAGATTTTCTTATACATTTCATCTGGACAAACCTGAAACAAGTCAATTTACATAAAAGTACATAAAAATAAAATGAAAATTACACTTATGATGTACCGTGAAGTCTCTCTGTAAAAGTTATAGACTTTTTCTTCACAGTTATAGTTATGACTGGATCCATCAATCTAGATATGACCACAATAACTCAAAATAAGCGAGAATATCATCCTAAAAGCTTTCATGTAATCTTTCTAATAAAAGTATTATCACTCAACTCTACATCAAATTGAGAACATTGAGTAAGGCCGTTTGCGTTAAGTGGCTATTATCAAAGAATGATTATGAAATGTACATATTTGACTAAATCTAATTGTTTTACACTACGTAGCAAGAGAATATGTACTTTGGAGGCCTTTTTCCTGACCGATTGTAACCAACATTTTGCATAAAAATATTAATATAATCCCAAAATATCATAATAACTTTCGTTTATATAGGTATTTTCGTTTACTACGTTTATATCTATGTGAATTTATAAAGAAAAGATCAACTCCTTTGTGAATTTTGTTTTAAAAATATGTTACAAACCTGCAGCTTATATCCGTACACCTGATTTTATTAGTCTAGCTATATAAGTTTCGTAGTTATCGTGTTCACATATACTCTGAACAGAAAGACAGACAAACTCCTTCGGAATGAATTTCGTTCTAAATTTCTTCTAAGAATGCCATGCTATCAGTAAGGAATTTCCACCTGACCTTTTAAAGGCATGCTGTGAAATTTAAATAAATTAATCTTTTAACAATTGTATAAATTTAATAAAATATCCCAACAATCATGGATTTTTATTGTGTTTTTTTTAATATTCATAGAATTATAAATCTAAAAATATAAAATTCGTAACAGTTTTCTTAATTTGATGAATTTTTTAATAAGTTTTTATTTGTATTTTTCAATTTATAATTAACTTAACTCATACCTTCAAAGAAGACAAAAAAAATTTAATACACATACTTAACATTTTTTTAAATTATTTAGCTGAAAATAAAATTAAGCTAATAATAATTTACATTATTATTTACTAATAATACTTTTATTGAACATAATTTTGAATTATTCTTTTTCCAAAAAATAATTAATCATTTGATAATAGCTTATATCTTATGTTATGATTATATCATATAATAATGAGAAAAAGCAGAGAATAATTGATATTGAGCTAAATTTTGGTTTAGAACTTATATCTATGTAGCAATTTCTCCTAAAATATCAGGAGGTACGATAAATTTGAAATTCTTGGAGACCGTGTCAGACGTGAGCACAATAATATGAACAATAGTTTTCTTCATGTATGATAGACGGACACAATAATTAAGGGGTTAACCTACTTAATATATCATATAAGGATGACCTATAATCAAGTATTAAACATGTTAGAGTGATGAATTACAATCAAGAATATCGAAATATACAAAATAGGGAAATTATTATGGATCAGTACTATTGCAAAATACAAAATTTGCATCAAGGTAAAGAAAAGTGTGCATAAAATGAAAGGAGCTAAATTGCATTTTGTTCTCAGACTATATGTATAGATTAAAGAATTTTTTCCACCAACAGTAATGTTCTACATTTCTTTCCATCAACGTTGATGCCAACATCTGTGTGTGACTTATTTGTGTACAGAAATAGAAAATTTGTTCTCATCTTTGAAATGTCAGCCATCAATCGGATGAAATTAAAAGTTTTTTTTCTGTTAGCATACTTTAATATTTTTTCCAGAAGGCTCAGAAATATGTGAATTTATGTTTAAAAGAGTCTTAGCTTACTTGTAACAAGAGATCATGCCCCAGCAACTGAATATATCAGCAAAACATTCAGTATTTGATCATTCATCAGAAATAGAATAAATTTTGGCGTCTCCGAAATACCAGCAGCCCATCTTACGAAATTAAAAGTTTACCTTTCGTTAGAATATTGTAATATTCTTTCTGAAAGTTTTAAAAACTTGTCGAACTGTTTAAAAATATATATCCTTACCTTATAACAAGCCAGCACTCGTCAACAAATGAATGTTTCAACAGTTATAATCAGCAGTATATCATTCACCAGTAGTTAGGTGTGTTTTAATGCTAATATTCTTCTAATTAAGAATGTTGCTCAATATTTCAAAAACTGTATGTTGTTCCTTTCTAATTAAATTCATCTTACGATTTTAAAAATCGTTACAATGTGTATTTAGAAATATATCTTTCAACTTTATTCTAGAACTTTTACATTTTGCAATAATACCTAAACTTTTCAGAACTGCTTTTAAAAAACAATCCTATTAATTTAACCATATGTCCCTTTTGTCCCTAATGAAATGAGTTTGCTTTAAGACCCAAAACACTAACATCATGACCGACATTATAACGAAATAATTATTTTCTCCGGAATCAAAAGACAAGGTAGAAGTCAGTCTCATCTATTTTAATGAAGCATTTTTCAAAAGAATATTTCAGAATGTCATGTCTGAATGGCTGTTTTGCAAAAGCTAGCAGTTTGGATCTGCCGTTTGTTGGAATGGTAGCGAGTTAAACTTTGAGCATTTCACTTTCTTTTATTATTTGAGTCTCCGTTAATTACAAATGTCAATTTTGTGTTTGTATGACTTGTTTGGAGAATGGTGTGTTTTAATTGGGTTTCCCTTAAATCTTCTGTAACTTGAGGTTTCCATACCGAATGTGAGAAGATTAACTAGTTTTCATGATGCTTTGGACTTGAATGTACCATTTCCCACTTCCCATAACAAATTTCATGTTGCGTTTTGAACATTAATAAATCAAATTTCAATTCATTTTTCAAGTCTTTATGAAAGTGATAAAATTTCAATTTTTTTACAAAGTTTCTAGAACTATATGATTTATTATGCACTATATGCATTATATTTTGCAATATGTTTCCACGATTAGCATTGCTATTGTATCAGGAATCAATGACTTCTTAGTTCCTTGTTAAAATGAAGTATAAAAAAAATTACTGTCCTTTTATTTGCTCGTACACAGAGTATAGAGAAAGTATTGTAATCTTCGAAAATTCTAACTCTATGCCTTGGTGAATCACATTGTTTCAAACCACACCTTAAGTCCAAAACACATTTTTGGTATTATGGTTGTCTCTCGTATGCCTGTGACTGTCATTCACAGACATGATAACACAGCAGTATTTTAAGACAGATGGCTGTAATTTAATGTATAAAATAAGAACCATTTGTACATTTCCATCAAATTTTGTATGAATTGAAAGTCTATCTTTTTGGCTGTTCAAATGCAGGTTAACTAACTCCAAAACGGATAGAGCTAAGAAAGTAAAATTTAATAAATAAGCTGAACATTTAAAATATCGATAATTATTAAAACTCCATCTATTAAATGATGGTTCATTTATAGGTCTATACTTTTCCATGCATGTATCTACAATTACCCAAAAACGCAATAACCATTTAGGTTATTGATTTACAATGATATTTAGTATGTTCAATAACAACTACAGTTTCTTGTCAAATTTTGGCTTCAATCGACCAGAAAAAAAGTTCAAAATATATATTCTCGATATAGATTCAGCAAAAATTCTACATTCATATCAAATATTTATATTCCATAACTATTGTTCACTAATGCATTGCAGGGTTTTCTGAATCTTACCCAAGGGGCCCCCGTTTTATTCAGAGGAAAGGACATAACTTCTTTATTGGAGAGCAAATGAGAAAATTTCGAAGAGACTATTCTTGCTAATAATTATTACCTCCTAGCTTAGCTCCTGATAATATATAAAAATTCTATAGAGTATTTTTAGCTGTTGTTATGTATGTGTGAAATTATATGTCTAAGTTCTGATATGAAGTCCTAATTTTGTTAACATTTTGCATTTTTCAACTACGTCGTTTATTTTCGCATACTGAAATCAAATTACATTTTTTTTTAATTAAAATTTCCTTGAATTACTTCAAATTACGATATTAGTACACATGTCAGGTATTAAATTATATAAACTTTTTATCTATTTATTTCGTCACATTTCTTAGATGGTTGTGTTTGCATGCGTTGCTGATCAATTATTTACTGACAAGTACAATATGTGTTAGTTATTCAATTTTGGTGTATGGACAGTGAAATAAGGGCAGTAAAAATAAGAACTTTTTAAAATTTTGTTTATTTAATTATAAATCCTTAATATATGACTTTAATTATTATTTATTCTCGATAACAATTTTTTCTCTTATTCATTAAGTGGCATCATTCATATAAAATCAAATTATAATTAATTGGATCAATTAACTGTTAATAAAATGTCTAAAACATTAAAGTGGTGTATGAACTTTGAGAAAAAGCGTGAAAAAATTAAAATCCTGTCAATCATTTTGAAGTATAGAAAGTCTAGTAATAACATTCCATCTTTACAAACAATATTAAATAAAATCAGATCAAAGTGGGTAGGTCGGAAAGAATTATGAAACGATCAATTCCTGAAATTATTATCTCGAAATACTTTGAAAAAAGTTTAAACATCTCTATTTTCAATAGATTTTTAACAGCAACATGTTTTTCAAAACAAGCAACAATAATTTTGAACTATTGAGATTCATAAGTAACTAATTTTAAAACCACAGTACTTCCACAAGACAGATATCATATCTTGCAAAAATGACAGTTTATTATATCTTTCATCAGTAAACACGGATCAAAGTGGGTATGATCGGAAAGAATAACGAAATGATCAGTTTCTAAAATTATTTCCTCGAAACGCTTTGAAAAACGTGTAAACATCTCTATTTTTAATAGATTTTTAAAAACAACTAGCTTTTCAAAACAAGTAACAATAATTTTGAACTATTGAGATTCAAAAGTAATTAATTTTATAACCACAGTGCTTCCACAAGACAGATATCATATCATGCAAAAATGACAGTTTCTTACATCTTTCTTCAGTAAACACTTTGGTCAGTTTGTTGTTTCAGTGAATTTGTACCACTTTTGCGCCACAGTCCAACCACAGGCACGCGGGTGGATTATTACTCCCTTGGGGAGTACTGGAAAGATGGAAGTTACTTCCGAGAGCACTTCTTGTGTAAAAGCCTTCTCCCTCTCAAGAAATCGGAAGGAAAGTGAGGTAATCTCTGAAGATGCAAGGAGAAGGGGGGGAGGTCAAGCAGTCGAAAAAGTGAGTGGACTAAAGCATCATTAATCATTTCGCAGTGTGATCCTGATTGTCAGCTTCAATAACACGAAACAAAGTGGTATCGGAAGGAATGAATAAAGTTGTTTTTCCATCCCCTCTACTTGACCGTCTACTCGAAATCTATGGAAATACTTATATGGCCTATTGACTGTCAGTACTTTTTTTTATGTGAGATCCAAAATCGATACATAATTTTTGAGAACAGAATACGTTCTCAAAATAAGTGCATTTTGTCAATGTGATGGATGGTTACAAAGGTAGAGATGGGAAGCATTGATCTAAAGAAGAGTGTACGATGACTGTGGTATCGCGTGGAAAGCGAAAAGGATGGTAATTGGATCGTTTGGAAACGTTTTGTTATGATGGTGCGTAACTTTGTCTTTTCACTTGGAGAAGTGGTACGTAAAACGATAGTCGAAGGAAATTGCGTATTTTGAAATAGAAGTGTGAATTTTAGATACCTGGGTTAAATAATATATTTTGGTTTTGGTTTTCATGATGTTTTGGAGGGTTATTCTTTTTTTATAATAAAATTATCTTTTTCAGATGAAAATTGGTACACGTATTTTAGATTTTACATGAAGTACAATGTTGTCTGGGCTTCACATAACTTTCAATGTTTACTTCTGTAGCTTTACTCAGTAGCAGTTCGATATTACATCATTCTTTTGCCTCAAATTCATTCGCCAATGGACACTTAAGATCTTTTGTTTCATGCATTATTTTTCAATTTATATAATCTTATACTTTTTTACTTGTATTTATACTCATTGCATTTTTTTCGTCTATATTTAGGCGTTATTCGATACAGCTTTTAATAAATTCTACCAATATGTATAAGGAAAAAAAAAATTTCCTTTAAAAAAATCACTAAATTGTCTTTTATGATTACAAATGAGATAAAATTCGAACTACATATATACGAACATACATTCGAACTATTGACATTTATTAAATAAAAAGTTAGTGCAAAAATATCTCAATAAGAGACCCCAAAATACACGACAAAAAATATGATTCGTAAAAAATTATAATATTGAAAAAAGATTAAAATTTCTAAATAAGTTGATATAAAGTAATATTCTAAATGCTCTAAACTGCTTCATATGAAGCAATATGCTCTAAACTCAAAACATCCATTTCCATATCTTACTGGCTGGAATCTGATGGAGTAGGAAAACCATGGTGCCGAATTCTTTCCCTCATATGCTGACGTTTGATGGTAATTATTGTATTTCAAATAACTCTTCAACAAAAGACTCGGGGAAAACTATTTGGTGAACATGGAAAGCATGCCATTGGAAATTCGTCGTCAACCACATATGAATTTGAGAATGGCTGTCTTAGCTATTGCTTTAAATGACAGTCGATATGAGCAGGTGAGATAACCTGGCTTAAAATGATGTCCTAAAGACATACACTATGTTGAAGTTTTAGGATTACAGAATCCCTCAGCATATCACAGTATCTGCACTGAAAGGAGTGGGTTTGAATAACATTTGCAGTTATCGCTTGAAAAATTATGGCCCAGTGATAAAGGTAGCCATAAAACTACATCATATTGCCTCTTTTTCAGGAAGCAAGGACGGAATAATTTTAATGTGTTAAGGGTATTCCGATGCCCAAATTCGAAAATTGTTGGTATTAACTTGCTCATTGAGGCAAAAGAAAGCATCTTAATTTAAAATGTTTTCCGTGAGCAAGTGATTGCAACCATCTTCACAGGAAAGAACTGAAGTGCTAAGGTTTTAGAAACATCTATACAGTCGGCCAGAATTAGGTTCACAGGTTGATTTTGTAAGTATAAAGTGGAAAAATTCCTCTTAAGACTTTTGTTTAATGGAATACGACTTACCTAATTCATTGGAAATGACAAGCACACTCCTACTACCATTTGATGATTGATTTCTGACTTTAAAATGGCAGCCACAATTCCGACACTTGATTTGCATGATTTACTAAGGTACTCCACCTAAAAGAATGCCAATTTTCCTAGATGTCTCAAATATCTGTACCAACTGGCATAGGGTACATTAAAACATTGGACCTCTTAATATTGGTTTGATATAATTGAATTCTTTTACAGCTGCAACGGAGTTCTGGTGATTCTGGTAGGAAGATTTTACCAAAAGCGCATTTTCTTGAGATGCAAACAAGATTTATAATCAACGAATGCTTGCAGAATTCGCAGGTCTTTTTATACAAAACTATAAATTTTAACACCAATGAAGTTTCATATTTTCAATGTGCATAATGAACAATCATTTGAGATAAATTACCGTCTGTTAGTAAATTTCGGCTCTATTTTTTATTTAATAATGGTTAAGAGCATTATTTAAATTATAGGTATTTCAATATTTATCTTATTTGAACCAATAAAATGACTTAAAAGGTGTGATGAGAAAGAAGAAAAGATTCTAATGGTTCTAATTCCCTTATTTGACTCTTTGTCAAGTGGGGCTAGAAATAAAATTCCTCTCAACTTTTCAGAAAAAAAATTTTGAGTTTACCAAAAAAAAATTCATAATGTCACTGAAGTTTAAAAGTATATAGATGTATTTAAGAATATAAATTCAACCTTTTGATATCTACAATGTATTCTGATATTATATATTTTCAACAGATGCATTTCAAGGCCTCATCACTGAAAAATTTAAATGACACATGTTTTTATATTTATACTTCACCAATGAATTTCGACAACCATAAACCCAATTCCGAAAACAATACTATATCACTTATTAAGAATAAATTCCTTCCATATTAAAAATTAAACACCTTAAAAAGTCAAGAATGTAATTTAAAAAATTTCAGCAAAAATAAATTTGCCCTTTTATAAGTATTGATAGTAATTAGTTCGTATAAGTACTTAGAAACCATTTAACAAATAAAAAATAAAATAAACTTTCATTTAATAAATATATTTGAAATTTTTGGTTCTTCTAAATAACTTGTCGTTTATCGGAAAATATTCTTTTGTTACGGCCGTAGATGAAATTGCTTTGAAACTTTCATTGTATGAACAGGCTTTTAATAAAGCCGTTGGACTAAACTACAGTCTCCATTAATAATTTAAAACAAGAACTTGGGTTGGGTGGAAGATAAACCTTTTTAATAAACAAAGAACTTTTATGAAGAGAAGAATTTTGCATCTTGTTTATAGCATGACTCTCAGCAAGAAAGTAAATGATATATAGTTCACTTAGTTTACTTTAAAAGTTTCTGAATTAAAAAAAAGGGAAAGTGGTTAGTTTTAGTTTCAAAAATACCTTTACTTTTTTGAGGAGGTTTCTCTAAAATGCAAATATTTCGTTGAATGAAACACAAAAGAATTTTGTTATAAAACAGAAAGCTTAAAAGAAATTTTCGGGAGTGGAAAAATAAGATTTTCATTTACTAGACTCTAGATATCATGTTATACTTTAAAAGATTTTAGGTACGATTGGATAGGAAATATGTGTAACAAAAATGTATAAGAAAATATATATATTTTAATTTATCGTTAAAATAGAAACTTTTGTCAAAAAATTGAAAATCTGAATTTCCATGATCTTCATGTTTCAATATGCATCGAGTCTGAATAAAACCATTTTTTAAACTAAATATGTCTCTTGGTCAGTGAATATTATAATTTAATACTTTTTACAAAATTCCATTTTATTAGTATGTTAAAGACAAGAAATACTTTTAATATATGCTATTTTGAAGCTTTAATTCTTGGAACAATGATATAACTATAAGAGAATCGAAATATAATTCTTTTTCACAAATTCACCAATAATTCACCAATAAAACTCAAGCTTTCAAATTAAATAAATTAAGTTATTAAAGTTTTTACGTTATTAAAACTATATTTTGAGCATCTATTGTTGTTAAAGTAAATCTGAAAATTTGGAAATTTTTTCTTTTTTTTCTCTTGATTGAGTAAGCATTACAATCCTCACAAAGATATTTTAAAATTTATAAGGGCAATTGATTTTTATCATTCAATTGAAACTCTATTTTTTTTATTTCAAATTTCCATCGTTTCATTTTAGTCTGAACGTGGACATATAATGCATCTTCTGTTCTTGCTAAAATTATATTATGTTGCTTTAGAACTTTTTTAACTTAACCATACATTTGTCTCAGAATGATCTACTTTGGCTCTTGTACCAGTAAAACAACAACAATCAACCAACCTTTAGTTACAATTCATGTGGCGAAAATGTTTTATTCAATTTTTTCACTCTGCTAGAAATTTTTGTATGGATGATAAAATTTAAATGTTCGACAAAATTACTAGAATTATCTGGTTAGGTAGTGTCAATACATATAACAACGAGTTTTAACATTGATCATTAGTGCCATTATGGCAGGGTACGAAAGCTAAATCGATAAGCTCTTATTTGGATGGAATATAAAATTTCTTAGAATATCTATATTTAAAAAATCATGATTTCTCTTCCACTCGATTGATTTTAATTTAGTTGTAAACTAAATTTTTTCTTTTGATTTCATGCATAAAAATTTTAGAATGTATTTTCTATCTTTTAGAGTAGAGTAATTATATTAAAAATTCGATACAATCTCAAATTCAATTTTAAAAAAAACAATTAAGCCTTAAAATTTTATCTTTCTAATTACATAATTCTATACCGAATTTCACTTCAATAGCTTATTTTCTCTTCTCAACGATCATGTTTATGTCTGAGTAATGAATGAAAAATTCACTTTTTAATGTAACTTCAAAAACTGACGTTAATAAAATAATAAGAAAGAAAGATTTTGTAGTTTACATTTATTCTACTTCAGCTATAGTTTTGTTACAGTATATTAAAAATACATTCGTATAATTCTAATATTATTTGATTTTATTGCTTGATGGTAACATCATAAACTTCTCTTTTATGATGATAACACATATTTATGACTGCAAAGCAACTGCCGTGTTCCTTTTAAAATCATCTACAAGAAATCAGAAAGTACAAACAATGGACTTGTAGCGCCATCTATTGATGCACAGATAAAGAAATTCGTGAAGAAACGAAACTACTGTAGAGAAGAAAAAATTATTCTGTGTTCGTAGAAAGTAAAAAATAAGCCTTATAGAAGAAATATTTTATTTAACTAAATACAAATGATTTGGAAATGATGTTTCAATGCCAGTTATAGTATTGTAAATAAATACTTTTCTAAATCCTAAGAATCATGCTAACTCAATGCATAAAAATAAATAAAAAAACTCAGAAATTAAATTTTTTTATTGGTTATGACACACATTAATAGTTTAGAATGTTATTCCAATATAAAGTTATTACAGTACTAATATACAATTTAGAAGCAAATCCGATTCAAATAGTTTAATTGAGAAATGAGCCATTTAAACAATGAAATTTTCCCTAAAAAAGTATTTAACTATTCAACTGAATAAATATCAATGTATTAATTTATCTCTGTCAAAGCAATTTGGATTATCAATAAAAAATATTGAAACATATAAGATTTAATTATTAAATTAAGAAAAATATTTTTTTAAAAAGAAGATTAGTTTACTTAAAAATAATTATACTTCCTAAATCATTTTTATTTGTACTTACTTTTGTAGAATTCGCGAATCAAGAAGTCATTTTATAGTTAATGCTTGTTCATTTTGAACACATTTTAAAAATCCATAATATTTTTATACGTTTTTACTCTCTTTATGAATATGAATTTTGCTTTTTTTTTGGAAAGAATGAATGCTAAAATTAACTAATAGTAAATTAATTAATGATAACTAATAATAAAAATAAAATAGCATATAATACTATATATTTATTTCACCTTATTTCATCATTTACATCACGAAAGATATTTCCAAGTAGTAGTCATTTTCAACTTTATATATTTTGTTGCAATATTCAAAAAAAACACATTCAAGTAATAAAGTACTTCTCAAATCTCTTAAAGGTTATTATATTTTATTTTTAAATGTGCATGCATCTAGAAGAGAAAAATAATAAAATGAAGTTAAATGAAGCATTGCCTTAATAACATAAAATGTCCAACAACATTTTTACAATATCTTCAGCACATTCAAAATATTGAATAACATCATGGATATATCACACAATATATTGGAGCTGACACAGTAGTGTTGCAAATGTTTTTATCATGTTTTAGCTGATAAAAATAAATACATGAGAAATGTTTACATGCACATGAAGAATTTGTTTTTACTAATGCAAAAAATAATAGCAAAATACAGTAAAAGGTTCTCACAATTGCAATACATGCAGACATATGTGTGCTGAAGTATTATGTAAGTTATTTCGTATTCCCGGTCATACCTTCTTATGTGATTATGAGCATACATGTATTTACCCCATGCCATCATTTAATTGATTCCAAAAAATAGCCAAACATGCCTAGTTTATTGAAACCAAAGATTAATTACTTTAAAGAAGCCTAAAATATAATTTTACTTATTAACAATGTTTATCAATAAAATAGGGTTAAACCAAAAGTTGGCCAATGCGGTTAAAACAAAAACAAAACAGAATGACATGAAAATGTGTGTAAGAACAAAAATGTTGATTTTGATTACTTTTGAAGTAGTTTGTTGAGTTCTCAAACACCCATATACACCAAGAACGATGAATGAATGGCAATTTTCCACACAGATTTCCAAAATTTGTTACATTCTTGGTTTTAGTGTTAAGTGTTAGCTCTAATTGCAAGATTTCAATTTGTACTGAGTCCTTGTTTAAAGAGCTATCAATTTCATACTAAATGTATAAAATCAAATCTCTGAATATCAAATCTGAAAATATTCAATATAAAGAAAATTCGACTAGAAAAATTTGATCATTCTTATTTCCTCATCTTATATATTGTTACGAACCTGTGGTTTTGCTTTCCTGCGCTAATACTGTCATCGTAAGGAAGACAGATTGACAGAAATGTGTATTGAATAGTGAGTGGGTGTGACGTCAGAGGTCCCAAGGCTTGGCGACAAACTTGGCGACCATTTGGGGACTTGGCAATGAATTTGGAGACTTTGGCGACAAAATGGAAAGTACCTGAATCATTGAGAATTTTCCCGATCCGTCCACTAGAAGCCAATATCTAGCTAGAACGCTCCTGATTGGTCCAGAAGATGTTAGCCCCGCCTACCTCGATTATATATAAAGCAGGAGCCTGCGGATCAATCAAGTCAGTCGAGTCAAAGCTGAGCAGCGGAGAAACCGAAGTGCGGCAGTGGAGAGAAGCCGAAGTTGAACGATCTAGTGTTCAACGAAGAATTCAAGTAACGCTGTGGAATTAACTGAGAAGGCCCAGCGATAGATAGGTCTTGAACTGAGGAGTCCTGAACGGAGGACTACTAATCTCTGTGTGGCATATACTGACGAAGCCTGTGTCGTCGTCGGGAACGGAGCTGTCCCGAACTAAGAAGTAGTCCCTTTGTGCGAATTAGTGAGTCGACAGCGAAGGCAAGAAGAGACAAAGGAATAGTTCAGCCTGTTCTGGAGAGACCCAGGAGGTGTAAAGTGAATCCCTTAAAGATTCCCTCTCCGGCTGAATCCTGTCTGGCCGCTCTGTGGACATTGTCACTACAGAATTTCTGCCTGTGGACTACTATCTGCAGTGTGTTGTACTGTGTGTACGTCTCGGCTGTAAATAGTTATCCTGTACATAGTTGTGAATATTTGTCGTCTGTGTGCTGTCCTGTCCTCGTCCTGTAAATAAACGTCTGTGTTGTGTCTTCTACTAAAGGACTGATCATTCTGTGTGTCATCATCATCATCTCTAACACCATACACAACCACTATATATATACGAGGTAAAAACGAACCCGACGGATTTTAGGATATAAGAAATCCGTAACAATATGTTTCTATTATTTCAACTATGTTGTTAAATTTTAAGTTTTAAATCTGCAAATCTTTGATAGCAAATGACAATCCTTAAAATATGCATCATACATTTTATATATGCTTCATTAAACCTCTCACATACTGTTTATTATCTATTTTAATAAGTTGAACCTCTCTTTCATACTTTAAGATTTACAATTATTGATATTTAAAATCCTGCTTATGCCAAATCTAAAGCTAAATTAATTGTAAGGAAAAATATCTATCCAAGCGGGAAAAAAGATTCGTAAAGAAAAACTTAGAACTTATTACTCCTTTCAAACAATTCTTCGGTTTTTCTTGAACTTCTGCTATATTCAAAATCGATAATATAATATCATCTTATGTAACATATTATTTCTCTGATAGATGCTCATAGACATGCACCATGCATGCATAATAGATATTCGATAAACAGAAGTCTTATTTAATATACAAAAATTTTATTCCGAATATTGTAATCTTATTTCATGTATAGAAATTTTATATGCAGGTTGGTTATAAATAAAGTTACCCTGTTTAGTTACTAGACCTACGTAGTATCATCTCTAGGGGAAGAATTTCAAAGAAACTTGATATTTAGATTGTATGGACCATAGGGAAAAGAAATCTGTAATAAAAAATAGTTTGAATTTCGCCCGATAAATGATGGTTTTCATGTACGATAAAGGCATGCAAATTTAGAGTAATCGAAAAAGCCAGTACACACTGTCGCAAAATCATTCTTCACCATGCAGTTAGAGAAGAAAGGAAGAGCTTTCTTGATTAAATATTATATATTTTATCAAGAATATATATATATATATATATATATACAGAGAGAGAGAGAGAGA
>JAPMOQ010046158.1:0-18062 GCA_026543055.1 Argiope trifasciata
TATATATATATATATATATATATATATATATATATATATATATATTCAGAAATACTTTGAAGCATCCAGACGGATAAAGAGACCAAAATAATAATTCCTATTTGCATTTATTCAATTGAGACAGATTGATCAATATTTATGTAGAATATCAGGTAGGAAATAATCCGTAAAATTCATTACTAAACGAATGTTTCTTTCATTGTTTTAGAGCGTAGGTGAAGCGTTTCTCCGGTAACTGTCTCAGTGAAATATGACGGGCAATACACTCCAGACAATTCATTAAAATCTCATCAAAGGGGGGGGGATTCTACCTTTGCTGCCATAGATTCCATCCTCTGACAATAATTCAGACGATAATTTTTTCCTATTCTCATTTTCCGTCTCATTTGCGATGCATATTTTGCATGCTATACCTGATATCCTGATTTAAAAGAATATTTAGAATAAACCTATTTCATTCATTTTTATTTAATGAATTTAATGTACAAATCATTGATCAAAAATGCGAGGTTTGCTGTGTACTTTTCAATACTTGTCTCTGTAATAATTCACTTGTATAATTTAGCATTGTTAAAGATATATAAGAGGAAAAAATATTAAAATGCATTATTGATTATTTTTTATTTAATTAGAAGATGTGACCATCCTATGGCTATTATCCTATAAATAAAATCTCATATCTGATTGTCATTGACTGATTAATGGGAATTATTGCAGAAAATCTCATATGCATTGTAGAGTGCTTCGGAAATAAAATTTAATATATCTTTACTAGCGGTGCACTTTTAATGTAAGTACATAATAACATTACAAGTTTTACTTGCTTTTGATAGGATCTTCTTTATGCATAATATTAAAACAAATAAAAACTTAATGAAAAGCACTTAAATAAATACTAATCACAATTAGGTTAAATATAAAATACTATAAGAATACATATCTTAGTTTGCTGAGTTTTGATATAATGGGGAATTAAAAGACTAAATAAAATGCGAAACTTACATTCCCGTGTCTAATTTTGATTTAAGCTTAATTTTATTAGTTCTACTTAACATTAAAAAAATCCATCTCGGTTAATAAAACAACATTGGGGTTTTTTCTCCGATAATGACGCAGACCTAAAAAGATGGGACAGTTTTAACTCCTGCACTCTACAAACGATTATATATATAAGTATACTTTATTTATATACTTTATTTATTATTCTTAATTTATAAGTATATTTTTGCAATTTCGGCTCAAAAATTAAATATGCTGAAATGATTATTTCTTAAATAATAAAAGGTAAAATCAGTTTCACTTCCTTACAGTTAGCCTTAATACTCTTCATAAATATATCATAGAAATTGATGATGAAAATTTTGTTACTAGTTTCTTATAAAGATCGCATTGGAAATTAATTAATTTACTGTACCTATATTCTTTTCATATTGTGGTTTAATTCTTATTTCTCATCAAAACTTTTCAAAATTGAAAATCGTGGGATTTTTTTATTTTATTTCTAGAAGATCTAGAAAACATCTTACTTTCTAAATTGAACTTTCAGAGACGTTAAAAGAAGATTAATACCAAATTAATCATTAGGATGCCTATTATACTTTTAAAAAAATATATACATAGTGCTTTGGCAACTATGAAATTAAACGCAACTTTTCCTTCTTTGTTAGACTCCTATATTTGAATATAGGAAAACTAATTAATGATATGCTAAATTTTCTTTCGAATTACAAATTAAAATAAAGAGTATTATAGTATAATCTACACATTTAATTTAAAAGCTAATTTTGTATTCATTGTTTAACTTCATTGCAACAAACATTCGAAGTAAATAAAGAACTTCTGTGGAATTTTCTTTAATCTCACAAGATTATAATAATATTTTAACAAGAAATACCATAAATGATATAAAACGTGACATTTTTCTCATAAATCTTTTGTTTTTCTTCCTTATTAACTTCCTAAATTATATTACCTTAAATATTTAGATGTATTTAATTATTTTTTAATCTGAAATTAAACATCTCAATATCCAATATTTATTCATCTCCCATTTAATAATGCAGAATTATTCTGAAAACGTGAGTAAATTAAATGTATCTTTACAAACATTCTTCCATTTTTTAGGTTGTAAAAATCTTTATTAAAAAGATTTTCATGATGTTTAAGTTATTTTGAAGGGATTCATAATATAATTCAAACATTATTTAATTATTTATTAAATTGAAAGAACTTTTTTTGCATTCAGTGCAACGCATTTTATATTGAGATTAATATTTTGTTTATATAATGTCTGTAATATTATTCCTTAGTAAGTTCACCATCTAGAAATTCCTAACTGATTCTAATGCTATGATATTGTGTTATAGAATCTATGCTATTCTGTTATGAAATTAATTAATATTCTATGTCTGAAACAGAAATACTATTTAGAAAAAAAATTGAAAATCTTTTATCTTCATGATACTTAATCTGCCCACAGAAAACGAATTCTTGCCTTCATAAATTAATTGAATTCGAGGAAAACTGTACATCTCGGAGAAAGCATTATAACTGGATCTCGAAATTTTTAAAGAAGAAAAAAATTCTAGAAAATATCTAACAGAGAAAGATTTCTTAATATTTTTTCTGTCCTCATTACAGAATAGAGAAATATTTTTTAATAAAAGCGCAAAATATAAAATCTTCACAAAAAAAGTTAAGAAAAGAAATTCCTTAATTTTTTTTTTCTTCTCGTCTTGAAATACTCCTAAATTAGAATGAGAAGTTAATATATACCTTATATGATTTGAAAATGTCGTTGATAGTGACATTTAATCAAAATGTTAATAATTTAACTAATTGCTAATAATTTAATTAATTGAAATGATTTAAATGTAATTATACTCCTTAATATGAAAGTAAAACTGCATAATATTGAAATAATTTATTTTTAGAACGATATTTTTATAGGTGGCAAGTTAAAGTATTTTCAGGAAATTAAAAAGGATTATAACATATAAAGAAAAAGAACATTTTAAAATAAAACGAAAGTTTTTAAAACTTTGTCGGAAACTCTAAACCATTTACTTTTAGCAAATTATATTTTAATTACATCATACATTTTAATTCATAGATTGCAAAAACCAGCGTTATTAAAGAATGCACCATTTTACTTATTATTTTATTAAAAAAATATCCAATTTCGTTTTGCTTACACTATCTCTCTACAGATTCTGTTGCAATACAATCACAATTTTAATCAGAAAGCGTTTCTTTAGCCTATTGCTACAAAGTATTCGAACATTTACTGGCATCCTTCACAGAGAAGCATTAGCTCGACAGTACCCAGATAAATTCATTAAAATCTCATCAGAAGGAAGGTGAAGCCTTTGCCGACCTGACTGCTTCCACCTTTGAACTGCAAACGATAATATTATCGTTTGGTTGTCTTTCTGTCTTGCTTCAATTGTGTCTTTCCTGTTAGAATTTAAATATTTCATTTAAGGAATACCCAGATCTAAATTTCATTCATATTTATTTAAATTATGAGTAGGTATTTTAATTCCTATTAATAACTAGATACTTTGGGTAACTAGATGGTACGTTGGAAATAAAAGTTGTTTTTAATTTCAATTAAATAGAGCACAGTGGTCTGGTGGTAAGATCTCGCCAAAGAAACCGGAGGGTTTCAGGCTCAAAACCTGATTCCAGTAAATAAATGTCGTGTAAGCCATGCTGGAGCACAGAGAATCTGTCGGGGCCAATTTGCCTCCCACTGATGTGGTGAGAAAGTTTAGAGAGGAGGTAGCAGCTGAAGTGTAGTACTTATCATTTGACTGCTTTTCTAAATTATGAGATCCATTCTAAAATAGCCCTTGGCTTTAAAACAGGACGTTAATATAACTAAATTTCAAATAAGTGTAGCCATTGTCTTTTGACTGCTGTTCAAAATTATGATATCCATTCTAAAAGAGTACTAGTGTTGATTTAAAACAGGACGTTAATATAACTAGTCGAAACCAAATTTCAAATGTGTAGTCCTTGTCATCTGACAACTGTTCAAAATTATGAGGCCCATTCTAAAATAACCCTAGTGTTTCTTTAAAACAGGATGTTAATATAACTAAACTAAACTAAATTTCAATCGAAAATCTTTATAAGTTCATATTCAGTGCACAGCATTTATTTCAGCTTCAAATTATAATTGACCTGTAAATCATATTATTTTAATAGTTTTAAACCTTTCCTATCTACTTTGCAAATGATCAAGCAAAATTCTTACGGAATCAAGTTTCATTTCATCATGATGCTATTCAGTATTCATATAGCATTTGTGGAATTTAGATAACCGCGTATCAGTTCTAGCAATCTTACTTACTTGCAATATATCTTCATGGAAATGGAATCTCATTTTCTGATTCTGCTTGGAAACTGAGAACATAACAAAGAGAGATTTTATTTAATATTATATATCTTTCTTTTATGTATTTTAGGAAACAGTGAAATATATTTTGAATTTCAACACTATATTTATCGACTGGTAAAACAATTTATACAAAAAAATATATTTATTTTAGAGAAAAACTGCATGATAGTTATATTCGTGTCATTTAATTCGTTAAAAATTAAATGGGAAAATTATTTTCTGCAATATTTTTGGGAATTATTATTGCAAAGACACAATTTTAATATTTATAAAACTGAACAATATTCAATGATGTCATTTTAGCTATTAGGTTGGATTTGTTCTTCTGAATTTTAATAATTTTTGGAATAACTATAAGTAACATTTTTTATTAATACATTGATATTAAATTCAAAAAATTCCATTGTGTCTTCAGATATTAAAGTGAGAGAATGTTTTTCAATACTGGAATCTAAGGTAAACATATTCTACTTATTATTTATGCAATTTAATAAGAAAGTTGTATTAATATCCAAATAAAAAAACGTTATCGGGACAGTTGCACTTGAATGGTACGGTGATAAACATAATTTCTCACCATTTGAAAAGTTCACGCACAAATTAATTTGAATTGGTTGAAGACTTTTAAGATAAATTGCCCTTAAAATTTATCTCAATATTTACAAATATTTTGTTTGAAAGATTCTGAACATCAAGTTATGCGAATGGGATATAATTGAGAGTAAGCACAATGAATATTGTCAACATATATGCCCACCGTCAAAGGTAGCTACACTCTATTAAGAGTGAAAGATTTAAATATTATTTTATATAATTTGTGCACTAACTGATATAATAGTTGAATTAATAATGTTCGATTCTAAAATTGTCAATCAAATTATTAGGGGAAAAGTATTTTCACGTCTTTTTTATAAAAATCTATCTAAAATGTTTAATATTTCAACACTTTTATAGGATTTAGGAACACTTTATATATCTTAAATAATAGCTTTTCAAACCAAACTTTTGACCAAAGCTAGATGTTTTTAAAATATTTTTTTAGAAAAAAAAAACTATAACATTAGAATGCACACTTTAATCGTAACACTATATTTAGTAGGAATGTATAACTACAAACATGTATATACTTTCAGTTGTTAAAATATCTTAAATGACGATAAAAATCACATTTCATTTTGAGTTCTTCAATAAATACATTATTTCATTTTAAAAATTTCGCATAGATTTGTGATTCAAATCCCACTTTTTTAATATAATTATTTCTAACTTAAGAGAATTGTTGTGTTTCTATATCCCACTTAAAAAGGTAAATGATAAAAATTCTGACACCCACACATTTCTTTCAAACACCCACACATCTCCTTTATGAAATTGACAGTTAACAAATAATTCCTTAAAAGAATCTCTTAGTAAAATAATTATGGGAATTATATACAGTCCCACGTTTCTATTAGTCATCTATACTTATAATAAAACTCAATGTGTGTGTGTGTGTGTGTGTGCGTGTGTGTGTGTGTTGGCGCTCTACAGGCCAGACCGTTGGACCTACAGCTACCAAATTTGGTGCATGTATACCTTGGAGGTCGGGAATGTGCACCTCGGAGCCCTTTTTTCGAATTTTTAATTAGAATTTGAATTAATTAAAATTTAAGTGAAATTTCCACGTTTTTCCGCTATAACTTCCGAAAATATTATTACACAAACATGATTTTTATATCCATTTAAAGATAAAAAAAATTAGCTTTCTAATGGTATCAATTTTTTAAATTTAAAACGTAAGCTTCTTTTTTTAACGAATTTTTAAAGAAATATTTTGACCATGTTTTTATCACGTGACTGGATAAAATAAAAGAATGCCGGAAGTTCGAATAAAAAAAACTATCATCGCAAAATAAATCTAAAGAAATGCAAGTTTCAGCACGTGACTGGATAAAATAAAATAAATATAAAATGTGATATTTTTTAAAAAAATAAATACAAAGCAAAGGTTTCTTTAATCGTTTGCAGTATCTAAATCATTTATTCCATAAATCATCTTTATTTACGGTAAATCTGATTGAATTTAGACAGGATATGCATTAAAATTTCGATTTAATGGCATACTTCTATAATCGTTTGCAATATCTGTATCATTAATTCAATAATTTTTTTCCCTTTTTCGCTTTAAAAAAAAAACTTATTTATTTTTGGCAACATCATTGAAGAAAATATTTTCAATATTCTGGAAGCATAACCGATGATTAAAACTGACTGATTTATAAAATTAAAGAATATTATCAGGAAAACGTATTCTTTTAGAACTTTCAATCCATCATCTTAAAGAAAATATTAATTTCTGGCCAATCAATGCCCGGAGTTACTTCAAGGCTAATGAATATGTAATTTAATCGAAAATTTTAGAATCCATTACTCATGGCGAACCAGCTGGTCGCCAAAGGCGGCTAGTATTTAATAAAATATTCTTGGCACATGAATATTTTAAATGAAAAGTCTACTTTTTTTAGACCAATGATTTTATGAATTTTAACAAAATCCTATTTTCGTTTAATCATTTTATACATTGAATCTATATTAATCTTTTCAATATCTTTCGTTTCCATTATTTATCTATAAGTTGCTTTAGCGACAGAAGCCTTAATTGAAGAAAACAAAAAGGAATAAAGACTTGTTTCTGGTTATTTAATTTATTTTCGTATTATTCCTTATTCTGATTAAGTTTATGCAGATAATCTTTGAGAAATTTAGCAATATTTATTATAGAAATTTTAAGTAGCAAACGTTTTTTTTTTTTTTTTTTTTTTTTTGTAAACACCTATTATGGGTATTATTGCATGCTGCTATATATAAACGTATAATAATGTCTGAAAGTTATATACAGCAAACATGCAAAACCTTAGCTTGGAACGACTGAGTTTATTTACAAACGCAATGTCCGTTACAACTTTCATGTTGCCATGAAATTAATACAAAGTTATAGTTTGATTTATATAACGTCATTCTCAAGAGCGACAGGTATGTTATATTTCTAGTTATCATATACATAGAATTCAAAATGAATATGGCGGTTATAAACAGCTATAATTATTTCATGAAAAAGAATTTATCAATAAAGTTAACACGTAATGTGTTATGTAGACAGAACTTCAAAATTTTATATAAATAAGTCACAGATGTTCTATGTGGATTCCCTTGGTCACACGGACAATATCTAGGCGGTTGTCTATCTCACACCATACATTTTAAAACCTGTCTGCAGTCAAGGACGCAGGCGCATTACAGATGTGTAATGCTTAGTCACACTTACTTGCATGTGTGCAGTATCTGCACTATGATAACAGAAGGATAATTGCTAAATATTAGCACGCAAAATGCTTTCTGAATGAGACTCGTCATTTTTACAATGAATAATGAATTGCCCTCAATGAATAAGATTCTAGTCGTTGCGCAGTTACAACTTGCGCATGCTTAGCCTTCGACTTCACTGCACTTGATTCTTACGAAAAGATATTTTGAAGTTGTATCAGTTGCATAACTCTTATCTTCGATTTTGGATACTAGATGGCGATGCCTGATAGGCTATCCCGTATGCCATCCCATAATGCATTGTGCTTTACAATTAGAATGAGATGTAATTCTGTACTGTTAAGCTGCACTCGTAAATGTCTTGTCTTTGTGTTTGTTCCGTGCGTGAAAGTGGTTATTAAGGAAATGTTCCTGAAAACATAAGTCCTGTTGCGCCCTGCACATATCATAATAACCTACATCCCACCTCAAAGTTCCTTATTAACAATTTTTATGCCTATTGTTCCTTTTTTGGAACACTCCTCACATAAAAATTATTTTTGTTATATTTTTTTACCTAACATACAGAAATTTCATGCAAAAATTCCAATTTTTTAACCTCAAGCATAAATGGGTTAATCTTACCGTTAAATTTCTTTTTCATTTAATAGGTATATCCATTTGTAATCTCTATAGCCATTTTGAATTATACTATAATTCAATAAACATTTCAAAAACTATTCACGATCATTGAATATCGCGCATTCTATTACAAGAATAAATTTTTCATCTATTCCACCTGCATACAATATAATTCTTCGATAAACTATATTTGCAAAATTTAAGCAAATAATTCAGTCTTTCTGAAACTGCAGCGTCATCAAAACTAATAACGGAAATGCCCACAGAGATATTCATTTTCAGAAACAGCTGCCGAAGAAATCGTTGGGTATCATTTAGCCGCATAAGTTGCCATCGCTCCCAGCAAAATATCTGACACATTCCTTTCCACAGAAAATGAATTGATTAAATTTAAAGAGGGTCTCACACTAAGAGGAGGAAAACATTGCATTATCGTTGGCCTCGGGCCCTTTTCGCGGGAGCGTGCAAAAGATTAAGATAAAAGGAGTATTTATTCAGGAATAGTATCGTCTGCGGGAAAACTCGTCGAAATATAATCGATTTACTTATTTTGCACAAAATCCTTTTATTGCCCCAAGTTTCGAATACATATTAACTGATCAGATCTGCATCTTGGAAATATTTATTGCTACAAATATGAATTGCCCTTGTTTATGATTTAAAAAATGATACAGAATTCGTTATAATAGTTTCAGATATCATGTTTTATAAGAAGTTTAATATAATGCATCATAATAGTTTAATATATCATGAATAATGAATGTTTTCCCCTGGTCTTTTAGGAACTCATATTAAAGCAATATTTTTGTATATGGGATGATATAGTAAAATATTTATTGTGTGGTATTTCAAAGGAGAAGTTATTGGATAAATATGCAGATTATCATTTTTTCTAACGGTTAAAGTAGTAATGGTTTGGTTATACTGATCATACTTTTTTAAATGATAGCAAAGGAAAGGTAAGAGGCTTTAACAAAGAAACAGGATTATACTTATATCAATTATAACCATTTTATTTGTAATAAAGAAAAATTAATTTCAGAATTCTTTAAAGGATTCAATAGATTTTTTAAAAAAGAGGCGAAACTCAACATTCAATCATTGAAAAATGTAAAAATAATTTTGCAATCTTTCACGTAAAAACATCGATACTGTTAAAATTTTATTACATTGTCTTAAATAAAAACAGTATCAAATGCCTTCAAATAATAAATACATTGGTTGTTTCATTATTTCTATCACCACATAAGATATATAAATTTTTAAAAATGGGTGCAAGAAAACTAAAAGTAACTAAACTGAAAAATGAGGAGAAATTTCCGTTACATTAAAAATATATTCACATAAAAATATTGTTACATTTTGAAAATATCTTGTTAATTGTCTTCATAAAAATAAATTCCTAAAATGTTGCTAAATAATGTATTATGCCCATTATTATTCTAATCATCGTCTAATATGTAAAAAAGGAGTAAAAAATTAATTCCTTTACATTTTTTCAAGTTTCCTAGTAACACAGTGAATAGTTTTTCATTTTTCGCTGATTTTATGGATCTGACCTGAATTTTCGACATTATACACTGAAGGAAAAAAAACTCCCAACACTAGGAAGGATCTGTGCTAGATAAATGAAATTTGGTAGGCGTGTTTATACATCTGTAAGATGGCGTCGATTCAAATTTCGAGCTACGCGCGTAAGTGTGGCGCTAGTAGCGACACTATGAACATGAAAATGAGGTTTGCTTTAAATAAGCGCTGTAAGGTTTGTGATCGTTTTTTACAGTTGAGATTTGACGTAGTGGATTAATGTTAGTCACGGATGACTCTGAGAAAACGAAGAAGCCATTATCAACAGCTCACTGAATTTGAACGAGGTCGTGTTGTAGGGCTGCGAAAAGGTGGGTTTTCTTTCCGCGATATTGTTGAAAGACTTGGCAGGAATGTATCCACTGTGCATGAGTATTGGCGGCAGTGGTGAAGGGAAGGTACTGCCTCAAGAAGACCAGGTTCCAGGCTTCCACGTGGTACTACTGAGAGGGAAGACCGTCGGCGTATGTCTGTGGCTAATCGTACTGCGTCTGCAGCTGAAATTCGAGCTACAGTAGGCACCACAGTGACACAACGAACTGTCACAAATCGGTTACTTCAAGGACATCTCCGAGCCAGACGCCCTGTATAGTGCATTCCACTGACTCCAAACCACTGCCGTTTGCGACGTGAGTGGTGTCAAGCTAGAGCTCATTGGAGGACGGAGTGGAGATCTGTTGTGTTTTCTGATGAAAGCCGGTTCTGCCTTGGTCGCACTGATAGCCATTTGTTGGTTAGAAGGAGGCCAGGTGAACGCCTGCCAGTGACCTGTCTGTGGCCTAGACACACGGGGCCTACTCCTTGAGTTATGGTTTGGAGAGCAATTTCGTATGACAGCAGTTGCACTCTTGTGGTTATCCCACGCACCCTGACTGCAAATTTGTACGTCAGTCTAGTGATACAACCTGTTGTGCTGCCATTCCTGAACAGCATTCAAGGGGGCGTTTCCCACATATCGCTGTTGTAACCCAACATGCTCTACAGAGTGTCGACATGTTGCCTTGGCCTGCTAGATCACCAGATCTTTCTCCAATCGAGCACGTATGGGACATCATTGGACGACAACTCCAGCGTCATCCACAACCAGCATTAACCGTCCCTGCATTGACCGCACAAGTGCAACTGGCATGGAACTCCATCCCACAAACTGATATACGACACCTGTACGACACCATGCATGCACGTTTGCATGCTTGCATTCAAAATTCTGGCGGTTACATCAGTGACTAATGTACCAACATTTCACATTGTAAATGGCTCTTCTCTCCAATGGCTTTACCTGTGATTTTGAAACTTTAATCAATTAAATATGTTACCTAGACAAATGTATTCCTAAAATTTCATTACTGTACAATAGTTTTTTTTGGTATTGGGATTTTATTTTCCATCAGTGTATATATAAGAATCAAAAAAGTATTTCTTAATTCTTAAAAGGATGCAATAATTAAATAAAAATGAAACTGAAAATTCATATACTTAAAACTATTTTTACTGTATTATTATTATTATACAGTTATTATTATTATTATCATTCGATTGATATTATTATTATTAACTATAAATTTACTTAAAAATGCGATATTCTTAAATCTTGTAAGCATCTCGTAACATTGTCTTCATAATAAATAATTCCAAATGACATTAAATAATTCAATGCTTGCTTTGTTTTTCTAAGCCTCCACTTGAATACTTGAAAAGATTATTCAACATGAATGTACTCATTTGCATTAACTCAATCTACACTCAGTTGCAGTCACGGTTAATTTGTATGTCTCATCAGCGCGGGATTCTTTCAATTGTCGTTACAAAGCTCTCCCCGTTTCTTTTCACTCCTGTCCATCACAGAGAAATAATAGTCTCGTCACTATCCAAACAAATTCATTAAAATCTCATCAGCCCGTGCTGGTTTGGATGGGTACCTCCCTGAACTCCAGACGATAATTTTCTCATTTGGATGAAATCTGTTTCGTTTCCGGTGGTTTGAAGGAGAAATTCGGAACGAACGCAATCCCTTCACATTCAGTTCACCTTATTTAATGCTTTATTACTCATATCAGAGAAGTCTGTAGTGCCCATCATAGTAATTGAATTACTTATCTAAAATGGAAGGATTATTAACAAAATGTACTTCAAATGGGAAATTATGATTATTTTGAGTGGAACTGCATTCATTGGGATAATGATTGGCTAATATCGCACTGAATTATTTGTATTAAGTTTACAAACACAAAATGGGCTGTTAAAACAGGTGAATGCTTTAAAAGATCTATTTTTTGAGAATCCATATTCTTAAAAATATATTATAATATTTAAATAGGTTTCTTTATAAAATCTTTAAAATTCTGTCTCTCTTTGTGGGGAAGTTACACTTATTTTTGTATTTGAATTTCCATATGGTTTAATGTTGTTCTAGAATTTATATTTTATTTTCTCCAGTATGAAATATAATAGAATTTTTCTTACGAAAATTTTGTAAATTAAAGTCTGTTGTATAAAGTCTGTTTTGTTGAAAATTGGTATAGTATTTTTTTCCATATGTTTTTCAGTTCCTGAACTAGAGAATAAGTAATCTATTCATTTTAAATTATTTTATGGTTGTTTCAATACTTGACAATGGGAAAAAAAATTGAAAACTAAGCCTTATTTATCAGTCTAAAGTCAGTTATTAAAGAAGAGATAGAAATACGGTTTATTTTTTGTTTCAGGAATTAGATAATACATCCTTTAAGTTACCTGCAAAATTTTAAGTAACAAATAACTGCAAATAAGCAATTAAACTTTAACAGTTTGGCTGTATACCGCTTTTAATCCAAAAATGCCCTATTTCCAATTAAAATAATTTTTATCTAACTTGTGTATTTTGGTTTCATAGACTTTTTTATGCAAATATTTTTAAAATATAACAATTCTTTAACATAAAAAAAATTCTATAGGTAATTTATCTATTCTGGGATAAATTATCGATTTATTGATAATTTATCGCTGAACTTTCATGGAACTAAAAGTGACGATATTAATTGAGGCTCTATAATGGAATTTTTCTGAATAACTGGAACTTTATAAATTATTTTTACTAATAAATGCTTCATAATGAAAATATAAAAACTAGGATATTTTAATTTGATAAAATTTCGTTTTAAATTTGAATAATTTAAAAATGCCTTAATTTTATTTCTCCATTTTGAAGTTTATTGAATACATGTGAGGTCGAACTTCAGAGCATTGAAGAAAACTCCATTTATATTTTAAATTCTTCTTTAAAGTTTCATAAAATACTGTACAGGTATATACAATATATTTCTTCTGGAAACAGGCAGGTAAAATGTTTTAATTCTGAATTCAAAATATTATTATTATTATCAATTAGAGAATTTATTTTCCAATTAGTGATAAAGATAATTTCACTTCGAAGGAAAAGAGAAATTTATAACACTACTCATTGCTGAAAAAGGTCAAGATTTTTTTAAAAATCTTCCTTTAATTTGAATTTTTTTCATTCTATTTTTAATTTTAATAGAATGTTTGAAATATAACTTACTGTAATTTTACTTGAACTGATGAACAAACCATTAATATCAGTGTAGAAGCTAATAAACAAACGATTAATACCAGTGAAAAGTCTAATGAACAAACCATTCCTATCAGGAAAAAAACTAATGAACAAGCCATTAAAACCAGTGAAAAAAGTTATGAATAAACCATTAACACCAATGAAAAAACTAATTAACAACCCATTCCAAATTACCCAACCCAAATTAATAAACAAACCATTCATACCATTCAACAAACTAATGAACAAACCATTCATTCCAGTGAAAAATCTAACGAACAAACCATTCATACCAGTGAACAAACTAATGAACAAACCATTCATATCAGTGAAAAAAATAATGAACGCACCATTCATAACAGGGAAAAAACTAATGAACAAGCCATTCATACCAGTGAAAAACTAATGAACAAACGCTTAATACCAATGAAAAAACTAATGAAAAAACTCTTAATACCAGTGAACAAAAACCGAAAGCCGGCTACTAATAAACAACAATTGACGTTTAAATTTTTTTTTATCTCCGTTTCTCATCCATTTAAACGGAATGTTCGTAAAAGTTTTTTGAAAAAAAAATCGTTGCGCCTCCCACCAGAACCATTGCAGGAAAACTGTAGAAGAAATGTTATTTGGGGGTATAATAAAGAATCGGAAGTTTGTCTTTTACCGGCGATAAATTTGTTCTGGTCCGCTGCTTTCGTTGTTTTTTGTCAGATCCCCAGAAGACGTCACTCTGTCTGAATGGAACCACAATATGTCTTCTGTTCGCACTGTTAATATCTTCCGCTCCAGAGATTTCGATAGACCGAAGAATCTGCCACCAACTTTGCTATTGGATGAAAGGTGTTTTCTTTCACAATAACTACTCAAGTAGTTACCATAATAGTTTATTAGTTTTAACCAACATAAAATTTCTGCATTTCACCGAAATACAGATACATTTTTTCTCGAATTATTAGGTCGCATTTAGTTGTATAAACATCCGGTTTTATTAGAACCTTTAGGGACTTCGTAATTCTGAACGGTGGTCAGTTGACGATGACAATACTTGAGCTGGCTCTCTCTTTCTAAACTTCCACATCACACCATTGGTTTCAGTTGTTACCTATATTACAAAAAATAAAAGAATATCGTCGAATTATTTTTTTATTATTGCTTCTATGGAGACAACTTAATAGAATTTGTGAATTCTTTTAACCCTCTCCCTGTTAAATCGCATCAATCCAACCGGGTAATTTCTTAAATTGGTGATTTATTGCATTTGACAAATCAGTTTTTAGCGTTTAGGGTTATTAGAAAATGTTAAAGAAGTTTGCTTCGTTTGCTGACTTATAGCCGACTTTAATGTTACATCTTGGTTCGAATGTCCGCCACGTAACCGATTCTTTGGTCTGGCCAATAAAGAGAAGGGTCATAAGAAGTTATCAACCATGGAAGCACATATAAGTAAATGGAAATAAATGGCGAAGTTTCGAGTTCTTATATAATTTTTTAATCTCAAATTTAATTTTATCAAATTTATTTTAACAAATTTCAATTTAAACTTACGTTTTTTAAAATCTCCTAATAGTAAATAAATAAATAATAATCTTGCTGGAACAATATAAAGGCGAAATTTAAGAAAAAATATCATCATTTTCCAAACGTTGAAGATTTTGAGATAAAAAAAGAAAACATCGAATCAAAAAATATCGATTCATCAGTAACCTGTCACGTGATTGTTTAAAATCGTTTCAAATTGGTTTTTCCTCACAAATTTTCCGTCCTAGATAGCTAAAACTTTTATGAATTCGACTGATTTTGAGATGGATAAAATCCATCGTATTTTTAAATGTTTTTGATTGCGAAATATAAGCCAGAAAACATCATGTTTTTCTATTGGAAGCATATCACGTGCAATAGAAAAATAATGTTATCATATGATAACTTGAAATTCAGATAAAGCATTTCAATTTATTTTTATTTGTTTGCTTATTTTTGGGTGTTTTTCCTACCTCTTCTAGGCTTTTATTTGCATGACTTTCGGTCACATTTATGCAAAGTAATCAATCACTCACTATATTCTGCAAAATAAGAAACAAAATTAATGAGAGATATAAAAGAACATTTCCCCAAAATAATTCTTTTCATCATCTATCCGTAATTTCCGTTCTTCTATTTGAGATTTGTAAACTTATTACATTTCATAGAAAAGTCTACACAGAATATATATATTTTTTAATTATTTCAGATTTAACATATGAAGAATCGTTAACGAAATTTCAAATGAATAAATAAATTTAACATTCTTATTTTCATGAATGTAAGTCTAGTTTTTGAAATAAATCAAACACTTGCGTAACCCTGTCTTATGAAATTCAAATTAACTTTCAGTTTTGAATAATGAGAAAAACACATTAGATGATATTCAGAAATTCATTGGAGCATTCTTTTTCAAAAGTACAAAAACATACAAATGCACAAATTGTGTCGTATATAAGACAGAAGATAAATGAATTATTGCAACATCTTCCGCCTCAAAATGCTTTTAATTTTTACAAGACTAAATGCTTTTCAAATTCATTTTGAAAAGCATTTAGTTTTATAAATTAGTGATTTCTTTCAAATTTAGACGGTACAAAAGCTGAAAGGAATTGAAAAAATTTAATCTTTCGCATGCGGCAATTCAGAATGAACTAAATGAATGTTTCTCTCAAATAATAAAAGACAGAAATAAAAGGATGTCATGAAAAATATGTTGTTTCCTTTCTTTCTTTATTTTTATTAGAATATCATTATTTTCATTGTTAAATAGTTGAAAATGGAATTTGAATGAACATCAATTACGGTACGTTCATAATAAACGATATGTATTACGATTTTTATTTCGCGTATAGTTTTGAAATGAAGTATTCTTTGAATTATTAGAAAAAAATTCACACATATTCAATTATTGAAAATAAATTGAAAGAAGTGTTTAATGGATAACGTTTTCAAAACGATAATTTTCTCAGTCAACACAAAACAGTAGTTTATTTCCCTCTACAGAGTTGTTTCTTTATTTTAAAAAAGATCTAGATAAGATATTTTTGAAGCATTTTTTATTTCTTTTTGTAAACCAAATCTACAGTACAACCTTATGTGACAAGAATAATGCATTCACGAGTTGTCGTAATGCTAAGTATTCATTAAGAGAAATATTTTTCCCATATGGATTCCATTTTAAATCAGACAATATGCTTCATTCCAGAAAAAAAAATGTGTTCAAATAGATTCATAATAACTTAATTTATTTTTACAACTCATACTTTTTATAAGAAATTAATTTAAAGTTATTTGTCTTTGGCTACAAAAATTGAAGAAATTTGGCGAAAATGATGCATATTATTATCGATAAATGAATCTGTAGTTCAGAACATCTTACTGGCTTAACGAGATAATGTCTCTTGGTATATAATTCAACAATTCCCATGTTTTCAATGTCTTCCTTTTTTCATTTGAAAGTTGTTACTCTATTGAATCTATTATTCCTTTCTCTCTTGATCAAATATCCCCAGCAGCTATTTGTTGTGACGCAGAATGTAGTTTCATAACTTTTTCGATGGTCCTTACAATTTTCTACCCCTAGTTCATCTGTGTCGTTGTTATGTTCTTATAGCCTATAATTTTAACTAGCAATTTTTGATTGCAGAAATTCTCGTTGATTAAGTCGCATTCGGCAAAGCTATCCAATCAAAACTTCCATGTTCTAAAAGCACTCTTGAAATAAGCGTTCAATGTAGACTGATACAAGCCAATGTTGCATGTGATGACACAGTGTATTTTCACTGCTGGTTAAGGTCTTATCACACGGCGAAATATCATCCGCCCTTTTCGTCTGCAAACGACAAAGAAAGTGACGTCACTATCAAAGTTTCCCATGATTAGTTGAATTTCGTTTTGCAGACAATATTTTCATCACTATTGTCTGCATTTTCAAGCTAGTTAAAAAAAGTTGACGATGGTGAAAACCTTGTTTGACCGGTTCTTGAGAGTAGAAACGGAAAATTGCTGACGGAAAGTGTAGACGATATTTTGTCATGTAATAAGGCTTTTATGCGAAGTATCTCTCATTATGCTAGTTACTTTTTTTCATTTTGTTTTTTATTTGTTATGAGAATTTCTTCATATCCAATTAGCTGTACTTAAGCGTTCTTCAATTCCTACTATTAGTGAGTTGAAAATCTGATATCATATTTTCTTTTTTTGAGGTGACTTTAGTTTTATTTAGATTTTAACAACGCAGAAGAAGTTTAACATTTTCACCAGTTCAAACTCTGAAATAAATATGTCATATCCAACATGGTTTTTGATTTCATTGACAACCGAAGACTTGATATTTCGTTTGGAATACATTTTTCCAGGAAGAAGACAAGGGAATCAATTCATGTCCAGCAAATCTTTTCAAATTCTTTCAAAATCATTACAGAAGAAAAATACGCCCTGAATAGCATTTAACGTAAGTATAAGTGCAATTCGATATTTATCAATATCTGCAGATACCATTAATAGTAGTGTCTCTTGATGTGATATTCCAGATATAGGAATTATTTTATACATATTTTTGTATACATAATA
>JAPMOQ010046165.1:8042-36978 GCA_026543055.1 Argiope trifasciata
TATATATATAGTGTGTGTGTGTGTTCTTATGTGCTTTAATCTCTTGGCAACGTAAACAGAAAGCATTTATTAATAAATATAATCTCAAAAATCTTTCTTTCTTTTATTTACTTAAGATAATTTTCTCTCAAATAGACTCTATAATACTCAATCAAACTAAGTTTTGAAAAAAAAATCACTCTTAGGGTCAGATTTCGAATTTATAAATAATAAATCACCGCATACAGTGGGTGTTTAATATAACAGTATTTATCTTTAAAATAATTATTGGTTAAATGTGTTTTTTTTCTTCTGAAACCGGATTTTATTTCCGGATTCTTGCGTGCTATCACAATTTGAAATGTGTTTTTCCACGTTTATTTTAAACACATTTCGCCATTTTCTCCATCGTTTACAACTGACATTTAAAGTGGGTGGAAATACAATGCCAAGACCTAATTCTTACTTTTTTTATTTAATTGCGTGAAATAATTAAAAAGGACTAGAAAATGTAGTCGTTTTGCGATACGCTTATTAATTCTCTCCATTGTAAGATAAAAAGAGGGCAAACACATTCATTTCAGTAGTTTTATTTTTTATTTTTCGTAGTTTATTTAGTGAGTGGAAACCGAATGTCTTGGTTATAATTCCAGAATTGTTGTAAAATTGTTTGTTATTGTTGGGGAAATACTTTTTCATTCATAGCTGTTTTTAGAAAAATTGATTTGTGATTTAATGGAAAAAATGCATCTATGCGTATCTTTTTTTTTTTTTTTTTTTTTTTTTTTGCATCTCAAACTGTTTCTTAGATTTTGATTCGTTTCCTTCATCATTGTATTCTATAACTTGTGTTCAAAGAAAAATAGGATTTCTGCATTGCAATCTTGTGTAGAGTGTTAACAATTTCCGTTAAACTTTATTAAAATGTAATACACATTTTCCTAGGTCTCAAAATATATTATACTTTCAAATAATTGCGTTGTATTTATAGAATTCTGTACTATAATTGGGACTACATCTCAAAATCATAGTTTTAAATAGTTCGTAAAATATCCAACTTTTCCAAAAAATTTCTTCGAACGTACCTTCAACAAAAGCACTTAAAAAACAAGAATTTAACTTATAAAATTATGTAAAAAAACAGAATAATTTTGTCCAGTGTCGACAAAATTTCAATTTCAAATAAAATTCAGTTTGGTGTTTATTATGCATAGTTAATATAAAGTTTTGGTTAAATTTCATTAAAATCTACTACACATTTTCCCATTTCTCAAAATATATTATATTTTCAAATTATCGTGTTCGTATTTGCTGTGTTTATTATTGAAAATGCATCTAAATACCATAAATAGTTTCTAAGAAATCCAATTTTTCAAAATTTCTCCTTCGAACTTAGATGGAAACTTTAAAATGCCTCTGTTTACAGATGACGCATCGCAGGAATGCATTATAACGAAATAAAGTATGTTTGATACATTTAATTTTAAGGTATCCGACTACGTTCGAAGGAAATTTTTTGAAAAATTGGATCTTTTAGAAACTTTTTATGATTTTTAGATGTACTGTCAATGATAACACAGCAAATTCAAATACAATGACTTGAAAATATAATATATTTTGAGGAAAATGTGCAGTCAATTCTAATGAAATTGAGCCAAAATGGTCCACACTCTACGCAAAATGGTAATGCAGCAATGCTATTTTTCTTTGTCCACAAATTATAGAATACAATGATAGATGAAAGAAACCAAAATCTAAGAAAAGACTTTGATATGCAAAGAATTTATGTGTAAAAATATACGCATAGATGCATTTTTTCCGTAAATTAATAACTTAAATTTTCTCAAAACACCCATAAATGAAAGAAGCATTTCACCGACACTAAAACTGTTGGTTCATTTCATTTCCCATATAAGTTAAAACACGTGCTGAAATGTTTGTGTGAATACCTTTATTAGTTTTTGAGATATCGCGTTGACGGTGGAGAATTTCCACTAGAATTAAAGTTTTGAGGAAATGGAAGCGAAAGACGAATTTTAGGTTGAAGAATATGTGATTCTGAATGAGGCCTTCCTTTTCCTTGAAAAGATGAACCGTTTTGGACAGAAGAAAATCGGAACTACAAGAAGTAATGATAATAAAAAAGTCGTCAATGTGTTCGGTAGCCAGTGTTTTTATCGTAGTCGGATACCTTAAATACAAATTTTTAAATCATTGCTTCTAGAAAAAAGGATTTAAAATTTTATATCTTGAATCACAGAATATAACTTAAAAATAGCGCAGTCAATGAACTTGTAAAAAACTTGAGTAATCTTTCCATTAAGTTATTATTTCTACAATTATTTTATACTCTTGAAAAAATAAATAGCAAAATTATTATTTATTTATTCAATCTTTGTTAATTTGTGTACGATCCCTAAAACACGAACCTTCGGTATGAATTTTCATCTTTGCGAACTCATATCCAGGCAACGAAAAAGTGGTTTACGTCAATATTTTCATTTTTTCACATCTTTAGTACTTTTTGTGATAAAATGTTGAAATATTGTACATGACCTTATAAGAGGATGGAGCACATTTTACTCACATGAGGAAATGTTTTGTATGGGGTCCATATACAAATTTAAAGTTTACATTTTTTGAAATTTAATCCTGTGAAAATTTCAATTGATTTCATACCATTTTGCTCATTTTTTAAACAATTTTGTAATTTGCAGTACATGTCTATGATAAATATTTAAGGAATAAAAGCTGCGGTCAAGGTTTTTAAGACACGTTGTACATGAAAATAATAAATAACAGAAGGGAGATTTGGAAAAATTAACTTGTAATTAACACAAATTTGGGCCGTGGTCGCCTTGCCGGTAGAGCGTCCGTCTCGCAAACGAAGGGTAGCGAGTTCTGTCCTCGTTTATCGTCCATATTACCTTATTACAATTGTTAGATTACTTTATGGCTTGTAGGAATAACAGAGAATCTGAAAGAATGTAGCACTTCTGTCCCTCCTCCACACTTTTACAATATTCGATAGCCATCTTTAAAGCTTGTACTTCCGCCTGAAAACTTTTGGCATGGTCTGATAATCTCACAAGACTTTTGTCTATCTCTTTCCCATAGTAGTATATTACTATTGACATCATATTATTTAGATTATCGCAACTTCATCCTCTGTACTAGAGTAATTGATGCAATGGCTTAGCCCGATTCAACTCTGTCGACTTTTTATCTTTTCTTTTATCGTCTCTATTTCCTTATTATAATTATGACAGGACAGTAAAACTGTAAAACTGACAGAGAATCGGGAAAAATTGAGCACTTCTGTCCGTCCCTTGGGAATGTACTGTGTTTCAAACCATACTTCTGTGAGAGATTTTGTGTTTCATTTATTTATCAGATGTTTTTAAAAAGATACCAATATGGTACTGATTCCAGCCTTGACTTTACAGCAAAAGAAATATATAAACAACGGTCTCACAACTCTTGTTGAAATGCGTGATCAACACAAGAGCAATCAGACGAAGGACCTCTCAGCTAAAAGCATTAAATATATTCCCCGCAAAAGAATTCCTTTTTCTGTCGGTACGTGCTCAGTGAAAGCAGGCATTGATTTAAATATTCATGAATCGCGGGTGGGATGTTTTGGGCAATCAATAGGAGAATCGGAAAGGTTCGTTCATTTGTATGGGGTCATTAAATCAGTTTGTGCATGTTCAAATGGATAGTGTAATTGATAGTGCGGATTTAGAAGCAGAAGAGTTGATTGCTTATAAATAATAAATAAAATTGTATGTTTGTCTGTATGTCTCTTATGTGCTGGCCTACCGTTCATCCGATTCCGATGAAACTTCAACAACATTTTGCTTGTACTTATGCGAAGGTTATAGGTATAATACAATTATCTAAAGTGTAAAAAATATTTTCGCATCTATTAACCACCAAATCACTCGCCATGGAGACACAAAAGATTCAGTAAAGGTGCTCAGTTCAAGCTAGACGCTCATATTTCGGAGCTATTGTACGTCAATGCAATGCAAGTCTTTATCTGAGATCATAGTTTTATCAGAGCGAGTGCGAGAAAGTTTCAGGGGAACCCATCCTATAGGTTTGAAATATTAACTAAACATTTAAGAAAATTTAGAGTCTTTTGCACTCCCTTCCGAAAATATTATAATTTTGCTCCATCTTAGTTTTCAAAAAAATTATCTTTCCAACTCTATTGACTATTTTGTGGTATAAATATATTTTCTGTGTTTAATCAATTTTAAAAGAATATATTTTACTCACATTTTCTAATATCCAACTTGATAATAGAGAACGAATATGAAACGAATCAGGAGATATCATAAATAGTTTCTTTCATTACCATTCTGAAAGAACACAGGATGAGGATTTGACGCACATGAATAAAAAAATTCTTTGAGTCACTCGTTTAGAATCTGGCTGCTTATAATTGAGCATGGAAGGAGCACGGAGTTTCTAAGTGCGTTTTGAAGAGATAATATCAATTTTGAAAGTTAAAAGATCCACTCAATCAAGGGAATGTAACTTAAAGGCACTTTGGCTTAGATATTTAATATATTTTTTTTTAATGGACTGGTTGAAATGTTTAGAAAATAAAGACTATTCCGCAATTACAGGAAATCAAATTTAATAAGTGTCAAAACACATAAATGGCCGAAAACGAATAATTGATGACAAATCACACGTTAATTTAAATCTTCCCATCACCCTGCCATGCTTAAAACATATAGAATTTCAAAAGCTCTAGCGAATAAGATTTTTTAATTAAATCGTGTTGTAATTAAAATCGTGTCAGATATTCTAGAAATAGTTGTCTGTTATAAGTAAAGTAATCTTTTCAAGGTTTGAGAAACATAGAAACTGCCAATCATCAACAGTATTTTTTACAATAATTAAAAGCTCATAAATGACTTAATAAATCGCTAGTTTCGCCCGTACAGAGGAATAAATTGGAATTACAAAAATGAATCGTTAGTTATAATAGTTGTGCGTCTTTATACAGCAACTAAAACAGAATTTCCTTAGAATTGGAAACTTTTGACCATTCATAGTTAAAAAGTTTATGAGGAGTAAGATGCAATTGAGTGCTTAGAATGCCAATGGACTTATAAATATATACTGAAAATAATTTAATTTTTTCTCTTTTTAAACGAATTCTGTTTAATAAACTGAAGCTAAAAACGAATAGAAATATTTATATTATAATTCGGTGCATTAAAGTTTTTAAATTTATAAAATAGGAGACAAAATTAAGTCAAACAGCTAAAGAAACTGCAAACATTTTAAAAGAATGCTTTTAAAACACATATCAAAATGTATTACAGGAAAAATTCAAGTCAAACTCAAAACAAGCTGGGTAGCAAAAACAAAAAGTTCGAAGTAAATCATTTCGGTTTTATCAAAAGCACGGCTGTGATTGATATAATTTAAAAAATAAAATAGGCTAGATATTGCAAAGAAAAAACATTTATTATTAATGCTACGTTCAATAGTGGAGGGGGGGTCGGCTGTATGCAAGAAGAAGGCTAGATATTGCGAAGAAAAAATATTTATAAAACGGGTTTTAATATTTTTTTAATTGATTAAAATTAGAGATGCAACCATTTAGAAAAATGAAATTTATGTCTCTAAAATGCCTGCGTTTTAACGTTTCATATAAAAATAATAAGCGTTGAATGACGTACTCAGAAGTTATGATAGATCAGGCCCCATTTTAAGCCCTTAAGAACTTTTCAATAGCCCAGTGAATCCATCCAGCTGTTAAGGATCATGCTTATTAAATGTCGTTCGAATTTGCCAAAGGGTATGGAATTGTATAAGATTCAAACAAACTAATAAGCTGTTTAAAAATAGCGTATATGATTAAATATAAATCGCCATATTTAATGTAAATGTCATGTCTCTAAAAGGTTAAATAACTTCATTATTAGGTACATGATTTTTTTTAAAAAAAAGACTAATTAAATGGCATAGAATTTGAAAAAACAATGCGATATCACCATCATATTTGATGGCCTTGTCAGGTTCATGAAAATTATTTTTTTTAATATGCTATTGATTGCTGATTCTATTATGACTTGAAACAGCTCTCATCTGCGGAAGATTAAACTATTTTATTTTTTTAGTTAGTGTCATGGAAGTATTATGAACAATCGCTATATTGAACTGTCAAATATTAGTTGGAAGCCTGAATTATGAATACAATCCGTTTATGCACAAGAAAAAAAAAGGAAAAAACAGAATTTAGTAATTGCATCCTCACATGTGACGAGTCAAGTACGTACGTGGCGTCATCTTCTTTAAGAATCCACTGCGGACAGCAAAAAAGTGTGCGACTACTGAATACAACATAAGACAACGTACTGTTAGATGCCCGATAAAATACAGTGTTTTTACACTTTTCTGACCTGTGACGAATTAACGCGTTATTGCACTTGTATTATCTATTTCAATTTACGACACCCAGGACTATGTAGAATATTGCAGAAACTTGGCGTATCGTGTTGAGTCGTGTTCGCTTTGTAACAAAATATTTCTTTTCTCGGTATTTAGATTTTTTTTTATCACAGTTTTAGTATCATTCCAAAACTTCAACCATGACGGAACGTATCGACGAAGAATTTTTCAACGAATTATACGCGGATACTTTATCTGATGGCCCAAGAGATTTTGTTCACTGGCGTTGCAAATAATCGCTGTCGTAAAAACAAATCCAACAAGAAGGTGTGCTCTTCAAAAAAGAAAGCGAAACGAGATTTCTCTGCAAAACCTGTTGCGTACCATGACACGCAGGCGATTGCCATACAGTTTATCATACAAAAAAATATTATTAAAAGTTATATAAAAAAATCTATCCATATTTTCCTTTCATTCAGTATCAATAAAGTGTACTGGATTTTATTTAGAACGTTTCACTCCCATATTCAATGACAAAATAATAGCCAGTGACAGGACAGAGTTTCTGTGCAAAATTCCCGGTCGAAAAAGTGTTAATTGAAATGTTTGTGAATGGCTCCTATTTTAGCTTTTAGAAATAAAATCAGGAAGCTTAGTAGAAAAGAAATCGTATTTAAAAGCTTTTTTATAACATATTTATCTGAATTCGTGTTTTTATAAAACCTTTAGAAATCAATTTCACAATAATTTCAAACATACCGTTTAATATAATTCTTTTATTATTAAAATAATATTCATTTGGTTTGTTTTGTTTTTATGATTGTTTGATTTTTTGTAGATTGGTTGAAAATAGGAATGCATTAAAAAGTAAGTCGAAAATGCAATGCAATTATTCTGAAATAAAATGAATTTATTTAGCGAAACTAATCAGAAAAATTTATTCAACTATCCGTTTATATCTTTTAAGCAATTCTTTTGAATCTCTACAACAAAAAAGAAAAAGCCCGGAAAGTTCAAATGGTTTCGGACTTTTTAATTTCATTATTTGTTTATCTTTTCCTTCATTATTCCTTCATTTATCTTTTCCTTCATTATCTTATCCTCCTACGTTTTTGTAGTCCATCACAATCTATTTAGGACTATTTTTAATATGAATATTTTACCTGTGAAAACTTACAAAAATTTTCTCGATTTTTAGCAAAAAAGAAGAAAAAAAAAAATAGACATCCGGAAGAACTGCTTTCAACTATTTCACCATACTTAAAATTAGAATTCCGTTGGTGAGCAATTAGGTTTTTGACAACTAACTGTCCGTTTCGAAGCAAAAGGGGAATATATTTTATTTCAAAGTAACTGCATTTGCAAGAGGTCGGAGTTTCTATGCGAAATAGGCCAGGGAATAGCATGCTAAGCAAAGTATTTAGAACAGTTCCCATTTTTTCTGAACTTAAGCAAATATATTTATTATGCGGACTGTTTTGCTTGATTTTATAATGGAAATAAAAATCACGATGAATTTGTTTAAAACAAGTAACAACGGCTATTACATCCTCAACATATTAATGTCTTATGTCAGCATATAATGAAGAAATGTCCTAAATGTTAACAACTCTGAAACAAAATGAAACAGGTAATGTATAAAATAAAACTTTAACGTCATTCACATTTTTTTGTTCTCTATATATATGCTTGAAATTTTTTTAAATTATATATATATATTATAAAAGGAAATGTTTGTCTTTGTACACCAATGAAACCTTGCTTTGGAAACTTATCGTTTTCATACTTTTTAAATTTTTATTTTATGACATTTCATTATTCGCTATTAAAAATATGATGGAGTCTTGTCCTCTTTTTTTCCCAAATGAGTAGACTCTACTCACATGTTGAATAAAAACTTAATTTTTTTAATTCAATAAACTAGTAACTAATTTAAAAATTGATTAACTGATAGTTAATTTTCGGATTTTTTAAACATTTTCGTGAACATATAGCCGTTTAAAACTTTAAAACTTTAGTAAAAAGCAAGACATTCGCATATATTTAAGATATCCGACTACGTTCGATGGAAAATTTTGAAAAATTGGATTTTTAAATAACTATTTATGGTTTTTGGATGTATTGTCGATTATAAACGCTATAAATACAAAAATAATTATTTGAAAACATTATATATTTTGAGAAATGGGAAAATTTGAGGTGAATTTGAATGAAATGGAACCAAAACGGTTTTTAAAAAACTGTTTATGGTTTTTAAATGAATTGGTAATTATAAACATGATGAATACAAAACATTATTCGAAAATACAATACATTTTGAGAAATGGGAAGCTTTTTAGTAAATTTTATTGAAATGGAACCAAAACGGTTCGCATTCTACACTAAATGGTGATGCAGCAATCCTTTTTCTTTGTTCACATGTTATAGAATATAACGATGAATGAAAAGATTCCACATCTAAGAAAAGACTTTGATATGCAAAGAAATTATGGGTACAAACATGTATAGAAATGCCTTTTTCCCAAAAATTCGCAACTTAATTTTTCTAAAAAACCTATAAATGAAGAAGTATTTCATCAACACTAAAACTGTTGGTTCCTTTCATTACCCGTATGATTTGAAACACAGGCTGAAGTATTTATGCAAATATCTCTATTAATTTTGAGATATCATGTGAGCGGGGGAGAATTCTCGTGAAGATTAACATTCTGAGAAAATGGAAGTAAAAGACAAATTTTAGCTGAAAAATATGATTTATTTAAAATTCTCCCGGATGATAGGTCAGGCCTTCTTTTTCCTAGAAAATATGAACGGTTTTGGAAAGGGGAAAGTCTAAACTACAAGAAATAATAACAATAAAAAAGAAATTCGCCAATGTGGTTGATAACCAGTGTTTTTAACGTAGTCGGATACCTTAGAGCATGTAATAAAAATTAAATCAGATACCTAGAAACATATGAAACGACAGCACATAATTTTCTACGTCATTGACTGCATTTGATTTCAGTATTCGCTCACGTGTAGATACATTCGTACATGCGTATATACACTGTATTCATCATGTCATAATTCATATTTATATACATCTATATGGAAAAACAAAATTATCGCTCTTATGCACAACTGATTTTTTAAAATCCCAAAATACTTTAGGGGATATTAGATTTAAAAAAAACACATGTTTGGAGTTGCCTATAAAATACTTATTGGGAACACGTTGCAGTTTATGCTCTATGAGAATAATTATTTTAATCTTGAATGTATACACATTTGATTGCAGTAACTGTGGGACTAGATATTTTTTTCGATTTTTATTCATCCATTTTGTTCCCTATATGCGCAATTCAGATAAAATTAGAACAGTTGAATATTTGTGGGGCAAAATATCAATATTCTGCTTTTAAAAACGGCAGAAATAATTTTTCATGAAAAAGTATTAATAATAATAAATAATTTGTAGAATAAAAATCTTTCAAATTATTTTGAGAGAACATTTCTTCTATGTTCAACTTAGCTCAATAATAATAAAATTAAAAAAAAAAAAACTTTCTGTGAGCTTCCTCATGCCAAAAGTGGACACAATAAATGTCAGTTGTTTTTATAAAATGTGTTCCACTTGTATCAAATTCATCATATTTTCGTAGAATAATCAGAATAATAATCTGATTGGAAAAAAGTAATTTTCTCATTTTTACATTTATTGGGGTTTTACTCTCTGTTTTTGGTTACTATGTTTAGTAACCTGATGATAGGTGAGTGCTAAAAGTGACGTTACAGTGATAAAGCGTTCACAATTATTTTTAAAATTATAATTTAAAAAGCTGTGAAAGGACTTGCCCTGTAACTGTTATTATGTTAAGATAATAAAGCAATTTTAAATTCATGAAGTAAATTTGAATGAGCTTTAAAACATATCACCAAACTGTGAATGCGTAAATGTAGACCGAATAATAAATTAAAGAGAGTCAAAATTAAAATTTAATTAATTATTTTACACAATATTGTCTCAACAACTTTAATTTAAAATAAATTTAATTTGACACGTTTGAATTATTCATATAAGTCTCAACTTGTAACAAAAGGCATAGGTGCCTATAATTATGAAACTCCGTCAAATCCGTCGTATTCCCTGTCTTAGAGGAAAATACATTTTGAACAGCTCATACTGGAATAAGGGGGGGGGGGTATTGTTTCACTAAGAATGAGTGAATGGATGGAACAATTATCCATCATATACTATTGAAAAACAATTGCCTGATTTCATGGATTTTAGATATTGTAAGAACGCTCTAAATACAAAAAAGTGAATTATGAATGGAAAAATATCATAACTCCTGTTTCGAAATGTTCTGATAGTTATTACTTTTTTTTGCTGTCTATAACTAGTAATTTCTCTCTATTATCTACACAGATATCTACAAAGGTCATATCACTACTATTATTTCGCAACTTTGTTATAAAAACTGACATTTCAATACGAAAAAGAATTTGAAATTTCGTTTCTATTGTGTTTTCGAAGTAGCAGTTATTTCTTCATGCGCAATTCTTCGAATTCGGGGGGATAGGAAATCTTTATATTAAACGCGTATAACAGATTGCAGATAAGCAAAGATTATGAGAATCCTTTGTCTAAAGTAACACATTGTTTCGTGTTTTGTTGCATATGCAAAATGAAAGGAAAAAACCGCAAAACTAACGAACTGGTTTACATAATTTCTTTCTTTCTTCACTTTGCCATAAGCCCTTTTCTTAAGGAAGATAACATCTCTTAAAAATGAATAAGAAAGTCAGTTTTTGAAATTGGCAACAAAGATTAGTAATTGATTTTTAATAAATTAATATCTGTAAGAGATTTCAATAAATAATGTAATTATAATTCAAATAAAAAAATTATAAAAAAATCGTACTTTTAATTTATAAGTAAATAATTTTTATAGACAACTATTGCATACTTCTTCTAAAAATAGCAATTATTTAAGTCTTTATTTACTGACGGTACTTGAAAGTACCCTTTAAACCTAGCTTGTATCTTTACTATATGACTGCTTTTGCTGATGCCATTCTAAAGAGCACGGAGAATGTAATAGAAGATAAAAGTACTAATGAAAAATATTTCATGAATAATTAAATTAATTAAGATATTTCTGTTAATGACAATTTTTTTCTTGGGTTCCCTGGGATGATTCTGCGAAGAAACAAAACGACGGGTGCAAAAAGGAAGTTGAAAAATGGATGGCAACATCATTCGGTAAATGAAGGATTAAAACATATTTAAAATAGTAGAGCAATTCTCTTCTAAGTCTTCAAACTTTTGTCAAAAGAGGAGCTCTTAATTGCATGTTTGATTGAAGGTAGGTACAATTCATGGCTTTAAAATGTTAGCCTACTAGTTTCAATTGTGATTTTAATGAACCGAAAGTTGTAGAAAACATTATATTATTCAAGGAAAAAGCGAAAAATTTCAGTCATTTAGGAATCCGAATTCCATCATATGCCCACCTCCTCTTTTAATAAATAAGGAATAATCTCGAATTAAATTATATTTAATGTTTGCTATACGTGAATTACACTTCAACAGATAATCTCGACATCATTTAAATTAAACTTCGAAGTTCAGTTATTTTGACGTCCAGTTGCAAAGCAACACGAGAGCTGTTTGGGACGGACCTCGTCCTTTTGAACCACGTTCAGATGACACCTGAGATGGCACCTCCCTCTCCACACCACACGAGAGGGGGGACGTTTGATCTAACAGATTCAACGTGCAGGAGACCCCTATTCAATGGAATCGAGTCTCGAACCTGCAACCCTCCGGTTCTGAAGCCGAGTCCTTACCAGCAGACTAAGGCGACCCCAAATGAAACTTCGAAGATGCTCGATTACGTAATCAATGACCCAATGACTGATGTACATGAAAAATAGTTACATGGATGTTTATATTAAAAATCTGTATTAAGATCCCATGCTTCATTGATTTATATTTGTTTCATGTTTATAAAAATTTAATTTTCCGATTGATTCTCGTTCGTGTGTTCGGATATTAAAATTATTATGCAATTATTGATTCTCGAAGGCAATAAACTATTTTACAATATTTAGAAATGAATTTCGCTAGATTATAATTAATTTTAAGCCAATATGAAATGTGCCCTATGGTCATGTATATGAAAATAACTGATTGTATGATTATTATAGTAAGTGAAAGGGAAAAATAAATTATAATTCGAAAATTGAAAATTAAGATTTTTTTAACTTTTCTTTACTAAATTATTTTAACATCAAATTTTCAACTTCATTTCTGTCCCAGTCATTACGTTCCCTCACAAAAACTATTCCAGTAAATCTGATATATTTTTTAATTAATAGAAATATCTTAATTTAATTTAATTAATAATTAAATATTTTAAATTGATATTAGCTACTTGCTATCTGGGTTACATTCTACTTGGTATTTTGACGTAAGTTCATTCTACTTGGTTATCGGAAAAATAGTCATATTAAAAGGATATCAGCTAGATTTAAATGGCACTTTTAAATACCATCAGAAAATAAAGTTCACTTTTATTAATATAACCAAAATGTTGAAGTGATTTTTATTAAATTAAAAATTTATAAATCAAAGCATTAACGATTATGTAGTTAAAACAGAAAGGGAATTAAGCTCTAAGGGAAATTAAAAGATTTATTGAACAGTTATTGAAAATGAAAATATATTATGGATATAATTAAAATTCCAATTTTTTTATATAAATTAAAATGAATGTTTGTCTTATGTCTGTTATGCGCTGCCTCACCACTCATTCGATTCCGATGAAACTTCGGCAACATATTGCTTGCACTTACGCGAAGGTAATAGGCACAATACAATCATCTGAAATGTAAAATATATTTTCGGATCTATTTACCGCATCTGTTAACCATGGATTGACCGCCAAATAACTCACCAAGGAGACACAACAGATTCAGTAAAGATGCCCAATTAAAGCCAGACGTTCATATTTCTCAGCTGTTGTTTGTAAATGCAATGTTTTTCTCTGAGGTAATAGTTTTGTTAGAGAGTGTGCGAGAATGTTTGAGGGAAACCAGTCCTGTAGGTTTGAAATCTCATCAGACCATTTAATAAAAATTTAGCGTTTTTTGCAGTCACTTCCGAAAATATTATTGCACTGGCTTAGTTTTCAAAAAATTATCTTTTCTACTATATTAAACATTATATGGTATAAATATATTTTCTATGTTCAATCCATTTTAAAAGAAAATGTTTTAATCACATTTTCTAATATTGTACTTGAGAATATTAAAGGAATCACGAGATACAATAAATAGTTCCTTTTAATATCAATCTGAAAGAATGTTACGTTTTTTGAAGTAATTTCCGAAAACATTACAGTACAACTAATTTTGCACCGTCTTTGTTTTCAAAAAATTATCTTTTCAACTATAGTAAAGATTTGATGGTATAAACATATTTTCTATGTTTAATCAATTAAAAAAATATTGGGATCACATTTTCTAACATTAAACTTGAGAATCCTGAACGAATATTAAACGAATCACGAGATACCATAAGTTTCTTTCATTATCATTCTGAAAGAACAAAAAGCATTACAATTCTAAAAGAACACATAAATCTAATATATATTAATGAATATTTGTTTGTATAATAGAATAATAAAAATAGAACAATACTATTTATCTTCTCCTCTATATTTCTTCAATTTCGATTAATGTATTTCGTAATGTAACGACAAGGAAATAAATGTCCTTCTTAATGAAACAAGACAACTATTTCAAATTTCAAACATTATTTCCAAGATTGTTTCTTCCGCGGCAGCTAGGTGCCGGGTGCCAGATAGTATTTATATATAAGGTAGTTTCTAATTTAATGCTTCAAGTTGTTCCATTCAGAGCAATGCAAAATCTAAGTCAATCGGCAAACATCTTTTCATCAAAAGCGTTCCATTTTAGAAAATCTTTCACTGCAATCTAAAATAAATAAACATTTCCCAGCTTGTTGCCACTCCTGTTCCAAAAATAATAATGATTCAATATCGTTTGGCCCTCGGAACACTTCCGTAATCTGAAACACCGCAGCAAAAACCTGCGCTGAAATATTCTGTTCCGTCTTGAACAAATAAAGTCCCAAAATTAGCCGCACTTCAATGGAATTATTCTGACAGCTCTGAGAATGTCCTTTTTAAGTGTCAGGTGGCATCATTCCAGTACCCTTTTGAGAAAAAAGTTAATAATAATCTCCTTTTATTTTTTTCATACGGCCTGACGAGAGAGTGATTGAAAAAGTTCCACTTAAAACATTTTTCAAACACAGTCGGCGGTCAATCAGTCATTCATTCGAACACTTGATAGATGGACGGATTTTATTTCCGGTTTGTGGTCTGCCGTAGAAAGAAAGTGACAAAAAAAATCCCTTTGTTTCATTAACAGGTGTGTACGTTCTCTTTTTAGTTTTACGTTCTTAGATTTGGTTTCGCTTAATGTCAGCAATGAAATTATTTAAGCAGGCAAGTTTTTTAGTTTTAGTTATATTAACGTCCCATTTTTAAAGCAACACGAGGGCTATTTTGGGAAAAATTTAAATTTAGTAAATTTAAACCATGGTCAGATGACGAGGACGACACCTGAACTGGCACCCCCCTCTCCACACCACACCACACCAGCGGGAGGATACGCAGGCAAACAAACGAGACAGTAAGGTATCCGATTACGTTCGAACTGAAATATATGAGAAAATAGATTTTTTAAAAGATATTTAAAACTGTGGTTTTTAGATGTATTGTTAATTGTAATACAATATACTATCAATACAACAAAACGATTCGAATATCTATTTTAAGAAATAGGCAGATTTGTAATCAATTTTAATGCAAGTTAACAAAAATGGTGTCCTCTCTATACAAAATGGTAATGCAGCAATTCTACTTTTCTTGGTACACAAGTTAGGGGTTATAGCGATGAATGAAAGGAACCAAAAGCTAAGAAACATTTTTAGATGCAAAGAAGTTCTGGGTAAAAATATACATATATATACATTTTTTTCCATCAATCCGCAACTTAATTTTTATAAAAACACCTATAAATGAAAAAGTATTTCACCAACACTAAAATTTTTGGTTACTTTCATTGCCTACATTATTCAAAACACACCCTGAAATGTTTATATAAATACCTCTATTAGTTTCTGAGACATCATGTGAACAGTGAAGAATGTTTATAAAAATCAAAAGTTTGTGAAAATTGAAGTTAGAAGACTCATTTTAGTTGAAAAATAGGTCACCCTGGATGATAGGTCAGGCCTTCCTTTACCTAGTTTGTTTAGTTATATTATCGTCCCGTTGTAAAGCAACACTAGGGAACGGACCTCGTCATTTTGCACCACGGTCAGATGGCGAGGACGACACCTGTTCCTATTTCTAGCAAAGACAAACTGTTTTGGAGAGAGGAAAATCTGACCTACAAGAAACAACAATTTTTAGAAAGATTCGCCAATGGGGTCGATAAGCACTGTTTTTAACGTTGTCGGATACCTTGCATAACGCTAAATTGGATCCAGGAAAGCCTGACTGTTATTTCTTGTGTCTGCATGTTCGTAAAATGGGTCTACGGCTGAAGATTTAAACGAGTGTTTACATACAAAGCACTTATTTATCAAGACAGGGCATAAATATCAAAAGCCTAAAGCGACTTTCATGAAGACATCAAGAAAAGATACCAGGTCACCTTGGTGTCGATTGAACAGATCTCTTGGAAACACACGAGAAATAGATTTAGAAGAGCATTTTTATTGCTTCATTACAGTACTACTAGCTAGTACCAGGCGCGTTGTTGCCGCCGAAATAAATATTAAGTGCAGTCAATTAATCATTTGGTTTTATAGAAATAGGACGAACGGCACGACAGTATGTAGAACACGAACAGACAAATACGCATTTCCATACTGTATTAGATTCGTGTATTCTTTTGGAATTGTAAAACTTGGCGCTCTTTCAGAACGGTAGTGAAAGAAACTGTTTATTGTATCTCGTGATTCGTTTCACATTCGTGCAGAATTCTCAATTTAATATTGAAATATATATTTTTAAGAAATTGATTACACATAGAAAATATATTTATACCATCAATATGATGGAAATGATAATTTTTGAAAATGTAGATGGTACAAAGTTATTTGAACTGCAATACTTTTAGCTGTAGCTAGAAAAAAAAAAAAAACACTAACATTTAATTCAAATATAAAACCCACAGGGTTCGTCCCCCTAAACATGCTCGCATCATCTGTCATGAAGTGGTTACCTCTGAGAAGGACTTGCATGGCATTTGAGTACTATAACTACCAAATATGAACCTTTCACAAGAATTTAGCCTTCCTACAGAATTTGTCTCCTCGGCGAGTGAGGAATCCTTCGTAAATGAATGCGGTTGAGATTCGAATTTTTTAAAACTTTTAGATGATTTAGATAATTATCTCGTAGTTGCAAGCAATGTGTTGTCGAAGTTTCATCGTAGTCGGATGAACAGTTGAGGAATGCGTAAGAGACATACAGACAAACATTCATTTTTATTTATAGAGATAGATAAGAACTAAATATAAATGCAATCTATTCTAAAGAGTTACTGTATGATTTTTGTATTCTGTTTGTTTATTAAAATTATTTACTTAGTCAAATAATTAAATAAAAATATTTATTATGATTGGTACCTTTTATTCATTAAAATTATCAACTATTTGTAAAAATTACCTAAAATAAACCCCCTTTTCTTATATTTTAGCGTAAAAATAATCAATCTGCTGCGTATGTTTATATGATTTTTTCAATTCGAATTTTTGAAGATAATTAATTGTTTACAAATAATGGTATACTTGATGTGGATCGATTGGCTTCAATTTCGCTCAACTCCGCTTTAAACGCCATCAGATTTCTAATACTTTTAGAGTTCGAGGCCCGATTCCACTGAAGAACCGCCGTGTAAGCGGGTCTGGTGTACGTTAAATCCATCGGGGCTAAACGTCCTTCCTCTAGTGTGGTGTGGAAGTTTGGAGAGGGAGTGCTAACGCAGGTGTCGTCCTCGTCCTCTGACCATGGTTCAAAAGGACTAGGTCCGTCCTAAAATAGCCCTGGTGTTGCTTTACAAAGGGACGTCAAAATAACTAAATTAAATCTAAATAAACTGCACGTTAAATCCGTCAGGCCAAACGTCCTCCAGTTGTGGCTTGGAGAGGGAGGTGCTAGCTCAGGTGTCATCTGACAACAGTTCAAAATGACGTGGTCTGTCCCCTAATAGCCCTGGGGTTGCTTCAAAACGGGACGTTCATATAACTAAACTAAGCTAAGCAAAAAGTAAAACTAATACTTTTGGAAGGCGAAATACTTCTCCTGGCGATGATGTTGCGTAACCGATCTCCTTATATGAAAATCTCGCCAAGTCTTTTAAGTCTCGCCAAGCAAAGTTTATTTTCGAAAATTCCATCGAAAGAAAAAAAAAATCGTCACCGCTTTCTGATGTTTTCTTCCCGAAACAAGGACCGCGTCTTCTCCTCAGCATTTCGAAGAATCGAAAGTCCTGTCGATACTACCATGTCCTTGTCTTCGAACTTGGCCTCGTTTTCTCGCAATTACGATCACTTGAAACACCGGAGATATCCTTCCGCGTTTTAATGCGGCGCCTCGTTATTCCACCCCCTCTTGCTGCGGCGAGCGACGCGTTTTGTCGGAAACAAAAGAAATCGGCGTTTCCATCGGTGTCGCACCATTTATCATATTTGCACTTCTCGCAGCACACCCGGAGGAGAGGGACCGTCTGAAAATTGCGGGGCGAAGAGAGGTGATATAATCCTCTTCTCTTTCTGGAGGCCGCGGTGGCCTGGTGGTAATGTCTCGGATTCGGAACCGGAGGGTTGCAGGTTCGAGACCCGATTCTCTCTTCCTGGCTGTCATGCTCATCACTAAGGCTTGACGATGACGGAATTTGATCACCGCTATATATGGTCCAACAAAATATCGATATTTCTCGATATATCGTGATATCATTGTTTATTTGTAGTTATTATAAATTATAAATAATATCTCTTAACCCTTCATTTACAGACGGTACTTGAAAGTCGCATTTAAATCTAGCTTATATCTTTACTATGTGACTATTTTTGCTGGTAGGATTCTAAAGAACACGGTTTTAGTTTAGTTTAGTTATATTAACGTCCCGTTGTAAAACAACACTAAGGCTATTGAGGGAGAGCCACGGTCAGATGACGAGGAACGACACCAGAGCTGGCAACATCCCCCTCCAAACTTCCGCACCAGATGGAGGTGGTTTGGCCTGACAGATTTAACGTGCAAGAGACTCTAAAGAAACCGAGAATGTAACCCAGATAACATGAATTATATAAAAGATAAAGTAGAAATTAAAAATATTTCATTAATAATCAAATGAATTAAGATATTTCGTTTAATTACATTTTTTCTTGGGTTCCCTGGGATGATTCTGCGAAGGAAACGAAACGACTGGTGCAGAAATGAAGCTGAAAAATAGATGGCAACACAATTCGTTAAATAAAGGGTTAATATATTGAATGATCAGAACGACTCCAAAAAAAACAGTTTCAATTTATATAATAAAAGTATATCTTTTCCTTTGAATAAAAATAATTTGGAAATACTTTTGTTAACACTCCTTCAATAAAGCGGGTCAGTGCCAAAGCAATGCCTGCATGTTACAAATTCAAACACTGTGTTTAGAGTAGCGTTTTATTTTTATATATTAGAAGTTTATTTATTTCAACTCCTACATTTGGGCACACTCCTAATCGTTATCAGAATACATCAGAATATTAACTTCTTCAGTTTATTTATATATAAAAATAAACTGAGTTTTATTTTCATATATTTTAATAAGACAGTATTTATTGGAGTACTTACAAAAATACAGCATGAATGACTATTTGAATGAAGAGCAACAGAAATAAAAACTAACCGGTATCCAAAATGAAATCAAAAACGTAAATGGATTGTGAATATCAATTCGTTGTATCGTTAACCGCTGGCGAAAGCGGAAGTATAACGGAATTCCTTCTTTTAATTATGGCAGCACTCATAAAATCGATTTTTTTTTCTCTCTAAATCGGAAATTGGCACAGCACTAATCATCACGTAGTTAACAGCAACTGACTGTGCCGTTTTGGTATCAAACCGCTATGCATTTGTGAAAATGAAAAAGTAATTTATTTATTAAAGTTTAATTTAAATTAGTAAAAGTGCTAATAATGAATATTTAACATTTTAACAATAAATATTTAAACATCAATTTTAATAATTTCACATTTTAATAATGAATATTTAAATATGAATTTTACTAATGAGTTTTAATAATTTCACATTTTAATAATGTAAATTACAACATTTCAATAATGAATATTTAAATATGAATTTTAATTTCGCATTTTAATAAGGAATATTTAAATATAAATTTTAATACTTCCACATTTTAATAATGAATATTTAAATATAAATTTTAATAATGAATTTTGATTATTTCACATTTGAATAATGAGTATTTAAATATAAATTTTAATAATAAATTTTAATAATTTCACATTTTAATAATGAATATTACACATTTTAATTATGAATATGAAAACAATTTCATACTGAATATTTAAATATGAACATTTAATATGAATTTTAATAATTTTACATTTTAATAATGAATATTTAAATACGAATATTTCATATTTTTTTAATATGATTATCATTCTACTCCTCGATGCATAGTAAACAGCAGATCCACAAAGTGTGTCATTTCATTCATTTGCAGACAGCCCCCGAGGGAAGCAGCCACTCTTCGTATCCGAAGGCATCCCGCTCACACCTATCGAGGGAGAAAGGGAAAGTGTGTCGCCTCCCCGCATCCATCAATGAGGAACCGCTCATTAAGGAGCGACCCGCGTGACGTCACACCCGGGGTGGACCTTCCGCAGAGAGGAGTTCCCGTTTGCTTTTTTCATCAACAAACTTAGAATTATTATTATTTTTTTTTGTATTATTTTTTTTCTGCACATTCTATTTTTACGAGATCGTTCCTCGTTTCGCATGGTTCGCTGAGGACGAAGCGAAGTGAAATGCCGGGTGAGTGTCAGAGTGGAGAGTGCTTCCGGTGACGATCAGAAGAGAGAGTGTTTCTCTCTTTTTTTTAATTCCCATCCGGAGGGAGAGGAGCATCAGACATGGTGTGCTTGGAGACAGGTGTTTTTCTCCTGCTGCTGCTGCTGAACACGTGCGCGCGAGGAACATGTGAGGGGAACACCACATGTCGGCATGCCCTGCAGAAGAGGAGTTTACGTAAGATGATTTCCTACCATTCTCATTTCTAAAACATTCCTTTCATACAATTCATCTAAATATCTGCAAAGTATTGGAGCCTCAAAACTGCAAACAATTTTTTAAATCTAATTTCTAAAACCTTGTTTGGATACAACTTAAATATTTGCAAAGTATTGGTGAGGTAATATACGCCTCAAAACTGCAAATGATTACTGTAATTTATGTCTAGTTTTTATCTAATTTCTAAAACCTTGCTTGGATACAACTAATTTAAATATTTGCAAAGCATTGGTTCTTTTAATATATGTCTGGAAATGGCAAAGGATTTCTACAATTTATGTCTAATTTTATTCAATTTTAAATGTTGCAAAGTTTTAAATTATTTAAATATAATTAAAAATGCAAAAATGTTTATTTATATTTTAAAGTAAAAGATTTTGTGGTGGAGAATTCCTTCTTATTGAATTCTTAATATTTTTAGCTAATAATTAATTTTATATGTATTCAAGTTTTGAAAATTTTATTTTCATTTGAAACTGCTGAAACATTCTTTTATATTCAAAATTGAAATTTTTTCTCTTAATATAGTTTTTTAATCTAATTCTTATAAACAAGTCAAATTCAAAAGTTTGAAGTTTAAGGTAAGTGATGTTTATCTAAATGCAATAATAGTAATAAATAAATAAATAAAATAATTAAATTAAATAAATATAAATAAAAAATAAAAAATACTATAATAAAAAATTATTATAGTTAAAAATTCTGGGATTCTTTTGCAAGATTTGTTTTTTCATTCACAAAAATTTTAAGGTCTTTTTATTTTTATATACAAGATTTTTCTCTTTTAATCATTAATATTTGTTATTCTAAAAATAATTTTGAGTTGAAAATAATTTTTTATAATTAAAAAATATTTTTTATTACTTAAAATCCTTTTTTAAATAAATACCATAAAAAATACTTGGTGAGGATTTGCATTTTGTAAAATATAAAGTGAAGAAATATACATATATCGAAAGTTTTAAAAACATTTATGCGCACAAGATTCTAATTATAATTTAATACAGGACATTTCATATTCGGTGCTTGTAATTTATTTGTGAACGATCTTAGGCATGTGTATTTCATAAAATATAATGTAAGCTTTGACTTATTTACTTTTGTGTGTGTGGGTGTGAAAAATATTCAGCAATGATTTTTTTAAAGTTATTACATAAAATTAGACTTATAAAGTAGTTAAAAAACATTTTTTAAATAAGTTTTGTAAACATTTTAATTATTTGAAAGAAAAAAACAACACTCATACAAATCTATAAAAATGCTTAAATAAGCAGCAATTTATAATTCAAGATGTCAAAAGTTTAAAAAAAATTACAGACAAAAAAATTTATTTTTGCCGACTTTCAAAATAATATTTTTATTTGACCTTCTTGAATGAACTTGGTTTATACAACGTCTTTACTGATTTCAATTATAATATTTACTCACAAGACTTTACAACTATCCCAGTATTGTTCTTTAATCGTTTTTATGCTCTAGTGAAGTTGTTCGGTACTTCTAAACTATTATTGAAAGGTTTGGAGTATAATTTTCTATGTACGTAATATACCATCGAGGGAGAAAAGAAGTCAACAGCCTTATTCCAGCATAGTTCATCTTCAAATGTTTGGATTTTCGGTGAAGCAGCGTCTATTTGTTCAACATGTCACACTGATTATGATGAGAAGCACACTTTGGGCGAGTGTCCATCATTCAATTCTCATCGCCATCATTTAATTATTTCATTCATCTTATGTAAACATGATCGACTTGGTGGGTGAGAAACACCACCCAGATATTTTTCGCTTTTTACATACTCTTTGTTTCTTTATATGTATTTAATACTTTTAAACTCTCTTCATTGTTTTATACTTTGTAATATGCACTTTTTGTTTCCAAATCATTGTTTTTTTATATTGGCTAAATATTACATTTTATAAATTCATTTTTATGCACATAATCTAAGTATTTTAGTATTTTGCGTTGTCATACTTTTCTAATCTATTTTAATATGACGAGACGGCATACTAAACGCTTGGCACAGTATGATCAGAGTTGGGTCGTGAGCCAAAAAAAATCCAAGCACCAAGCAATAAAGTTTTTCGAAAAGAATGAATGTACTTTTGAATATTTTTGAATAAAGGTCTTTCTAAGGGGCCGTCTGCATACAAAATAAAAATAAACTTCAAAATTTTCATTTGAAACCCTCCATTGTTCCATCAAACTTCAAAATTAACATCAGAAGCTAATTCGCATAGCCACATTTCATTTGTCCAGCTTCAGCACTTTCTAAGTTAAGAGAGTACAAAATTTTGACCTGTTAATGTTGAAATAAAACCGGATTTTCATTCATATTTTTTTAATAATATAGTTATTGATCTATTCTCTTTTTGTTATAAAAATAAAATATACTCAATACATTTTGAGTACATACTTTTCTATTAAAAATTAATTTTTGTACGAAAAAATAAGTGAAAATTAAAGTTTAAAAATTTTTAAATAAAAAAATAAATCAAAGGACAAGGTCATTTTATAGGGGTATACAAAATTGTAGCTCATTCCAACGAACAGTTTTTCCATTACATTACGTTTTCATATTGCCTCTAAAATGATGGATTTAGAGGTTCATCCACAAATTTTAAATTATCAAAAGCATTTTATTTGGCATTCAAATGCAACTAAATATGCATTTTTTTAAATCAAATATCATTTTCAGCATTTTTTAAATGTAAAAATATATATATAAAAAAGTTACCAATGCAAAAAAAAAAAAAAAAAAAAAAAAAAAAATCAAAGTAACAACCAAAAAAAAAATTCTTTTCATTTTTCCATGATATTTTATTTCTTGTTGCCAAATTAGTGTTTTTACTCGTCGGCTCTTGTAATATCAAAGAATGTGACAAATTACTGAAAAATGGGAATTTTATTTCCTAACAAATAGTTTGTGCGATTATAACTGTTTAATTTCATAAACATGCCGACCAAATTATTTATTTTCATAACTTTCTGTTTATTTAATAATTCAAATTAAAGTCATTTGAAATGAAATGTGTGGAAATTCAACGTTATGATGAAGTGTATCCATTTTGCAATATCATTGTTGGGAAATGAAAGTTAATATTCAAAATAATTGACCTGCAACTTTCTGTACTTATTACTCAAACACACAACGTAAGGTACTTTTCTAGCAATATAATAAGGTTCCCTAGTTACCCATCAAAAGCAATTTTTATTTTAAGGTATCCGAACTTTTATTTTAAGGTATTAACGTCCGAAGGAAATTTTTTGGAAAAAACGGATTTTTTAAATACTATTTTAAACGCTGACATTTTTATGTCAATACCTCTATTAGTTTTGGTAATATCATGTTAAAGGTGGAGAATTTTTGTGTAAATGAAAGTTTTGAGAAAATGAAAGACAAATTTTGGTTGAAAAAATCTGTGACCCTGGAGGACATTCCTTCTCTTAGAAAAGCAAAACTGTTCTGGAAAGAAAAAAGTCTGAATTATAAGAAATAATAAGAATTTTTTTTAAATTGCCAATGGGGTCGATAACCAGTTTTATTACGTAGTCGGATACCTTAATTTATCTTTTTTACGAAGGTATCATGAGCAATTATTTTGATTTCATTGACTCTTCATAATAATATAATATTAATTATTTAGCTTAACTTTAGCTTAATTTATCTTTTTTATGACGGGTTGACAGAAAATTTTACTTACTACAGACAGAGCTGTGGGAAAATCACTTCCTGTCAATTTGTCCTTCTCAATTAATAAGCAAATCTTTAATCCAGATTTTTCGAAGATGGCATCGGGAGTTTTTTTCGTCCATTAAAAAGCTTTTAAATAAATAAATAAAACTATCAAAAAAGGTCTTGTGTTCATAAATCCGCACGTGGAATCTTTTATTTTTTAAATTAGTTTAGTTATTTTAACGTCCCATTGAAAAGCAACACTAGGACTATTTTGTGACAGACCTCGTAACTGCAAGTGGATTCTTTTAGGATACTCTGTAGTTTTAACGATTTTTCAATGAAAATCTCTAAATATATACATGTTTTGAATGAAATGTTGATTACATCATGCCTCCTTAAATTTTTTCAAAAAAAAATGTTGCCTTTCTATTAATGAAAATGAAATAACATGGAACATGATATAACAAACTGAAACATGTATAACGAATATCCCACTTGGAGTTTGATCACATGACTTGAGAAAGACAGTGCTAGATAATTATTCTCAAGACTAAATAAAATTCTTGAAGATAAAAAAAAATGCCTGATTTTCGGCTCCTATTTACAAAGAGATATTTAATATTTATTTGAAAGGCCTATATACAAAGAGATGTTTAAAATGAAGAAGATTAAAATATGTCTCAAAGGAAACCTGAAGATAAAATTTATAGATAAAAGGTAAAGAGATTAACATTTAAAAAAATAATAATAGTATTTACAGATGGCACTTTTTTGAAGAAAAGAATTTTCTGCGAAAAAAATTAGTCCTGTATATATAAAAAATTACGTAAATAACAAATTATTTATTTGCTTATAAAGAATTATTCATGTATATTACATTCATGTACATTATAAACAAATTGCTCATGTATATGAAAAAAATTATTCTTGTATATATACATGAATAAGTACAAAAATAGTGTTTTGTTGAAAAGTATCGTATAAATAAATGAATGGAATGTTTACTCGTTTCAAAATCTCATGAACTAACGGCAGATAGTTTGCAAACATTGAAAAATAAGAAATATTTAATACTTTAATTATTTAAAGATTTAATAATGTGTCTATTAATTTATATCCGTTATTTTTATTAACATTTATAACACTGAGTCAAAAGAAGAACGACTACATGAATCTGATAAAATTTCCAAGTTTAGAACAGGCTTTAAAAATCAATGGAAGTTGGAATGATAATATTTAGAATTATCTATATGTAATTTTAGAGCTGGAAATTTATTTTAAAAGTAAAATGGAATTAAATCTAAACTAAAATACAAAAAAGTTTATCAACGTAAAAGGACCTATTTTCAATGCTTGCTCTTTATATAAGCATTTTTTTTTTAATTGCATTTGGAAGAAACAAAAATGCGAAAATCAGGCCAAAAGACTGAACCTCAGTATTTCAATTTTTTAGATTTCCCTAAGTTAGAAACGGAAATAATTATTGCAATTATATTGAGAGCTATAATTACAAAATTGCAGTAAGTTCGACGAATGAAATTTATAAAAAGGTCCGATGATTTTTTCTTATTCATTCATCCATTTTTACATTTATCGATGGATGAAATTTATAAAAGGTTTTTCTAGTTCGATGAATGAAATTTATTAAAAGGTTCGATGAATTTTTATTATTCATTCATTCATTATTACATTTATCGATGGATGAAATTTATAAAAAGTTTATCCAGTCTGATGGATGAAATGTATAACACCAAAAATGTACCTCTCTTTCAAATTTTGGACTCAATTCGTAAAGAGTACGTTGTCTGTCTCTGTACAAGTGAATACGATCCAGATCTCCATTAAAATTGGGGATTTTTATTCAATTTTGGGTCACATTTATCAAAGAAAATAGCCCCAAAGTACATTTTTGATGCTTTTCATAACACGACGAAGAAAAAGACAGTCAAATGTTATATTAATTGATGAAAGTTGACCTAAAACTAAAAAACAGCAATTTACTCTATTTTTTAATAAGTTACTAATAAACTTCATTCGTGAAATATAATTCTAACTGGATCGATAGAGTAAAATAAATTACTCGAAACTCTTGCTTTTTTGTATAGTGAATCAGAATGCGAGGGTAAAACTAGTGCATTGCTTGGTTTAAAAAAAGACATTCTATACAAAAATAAATGAATTTAGGCACCCTTTCTCTTTCAAATCGAAATTAATTGGTAGCAACCACCTGTTTCACGTAATCAAGACAAAAACGACTCGCGTTACCTGACACAGTTTTTCCCTTTGCATAATTAATGGAAGGATATCGTATTGTTCTCATGGTGGAAACACCGCATTGTGTACATGGAACCGAAAACCTTCCATGTGTAGTAATGGGTTGTGTGCATAAGTGACTTATTAAGAAGCTTCCGTGTGGGAGGGGGTTTCCTTTGTCAGAGATTCCTTCCTACCCTCCCTACAGTCATTTGCTTTAAAAAAAAACTCAAAAACCACCTTTTTGTATTGTGAATATTTGTCGGAAAATGAGATGTCTGCATAACAAAAGAAAAGTGAAACTCCTCAATTGCCGATCCAGTGATCTTGACCTGAATGAAGAAATAAGAATTGCGTCAGCAATTTAATGCGATTTTTCAGAAACAGAAATGCTCTATTGCATGGAGGCATAGTGTAATTAGTAATTTAAGTAAATGAAAATGAATGTTTGTTCTGTAGGTCTCTTGTGAGCGGAAGTACCGCTCATCCGATTGCGACAAAATTTTGAATACTTATTACTTGCACTTACTTGAATTTTGAATACTTATTACTAAGGTTATAGGCATAGTACAATTATGTCATCTGAATAAATAAAAAGGAATGTTTGCCTTTCGTCTCCTATGCTAAGAAGTGCAGCTCATCCGAGTGCAATGACTACTTATTTCTTGCACAACTGTTATAAATGTGAAAATTTGAATGCTTGTTACTCAATCACGGCTGAACGGAATGGGGTGAAATTCAGCACAGAGATAGATTACACTCAGGAATAGAGTATAGGCTACTTTTTATGCCGGTTCATTCAGGGGTGCAGTTTTTATTCATTAAAAACTAACCTTCGTGCCAAAAAGCAGAAGCCACATCCCGCCAAAGATAAGTAAGACTCCGGATATTTTTCCCCCAACAGTAATCAGGTTAGGTTTAGCATGATTTCGACCAATTATTTCAAATGATTCTATTTATTTTTTTTAGTGTTTGATGCATTTAAAATCAAATGTTGTTACTGAATTAATCTTTCGGATTCATTCTGAAGCACCTTTAAATTAAAAGAAAATAGTATAAAGGAAATAAAAAATGTCTAATTTGCATAGCATTACCCCAACTAGCGTAGGAAAGTCAGACGTGGGCGTTACGCCACCTGGTGTTGAAAGTTCGCGTGTGATTTTTGACAACTGTGTTTTGATTTAAATTAAAAGTTTAAAAAATTACGTGTATCATACTGCTGTAGCTATCTCCATCTCGATCCATAAATAAAATGGACTTGACTTGATTTTAAAGAAATACGGACTTGATTTGCTTTTTTTGTTTTATTTCAGGTGCACACTGTAAATAAATTGGTTTTAGGTTCGTTATGTACTTTAAAATTGGTCAAGTTGTATTTTCATGCTATATATTTTTCGTATTTGCTTAGAGTGTTAAGTACATTGTTTTTAGGATAGCTTCAATCTTTTTGATTTGTTATCACTCGATAGTTTTTCGAAATTCCCTGGAAAATGCGAATCCAATCTTTCGCAAAGGAGTCATCGAGCTCGGGCTGCGAGAGTGACTAGAAGTCGAGAGTCGAATCCTCGAGCAGAATTGAGAAGAATTGAGTAAGCGGAGAAACTAATCGGCTGAAACGACATCATCGGTATTGGAATAACTGAATTGAATTAAATTATTTAATATCAAAAACTTGAGGAAATTTCATCTCCAACTTTGTAAAGAAACAGAATCATAAATGATAGTATATTGTGAGACACGAAAAAGAACTAGCCAAGATTTAGAAAGTGAGTAAGGATCAGTGCAGTGATTCCCGGCTGCTGTGCTGCTACGTTTTTGAACGCCGCCAAATTTTTAAAGTATGATGGCAAATTTAAGAAATGTTACCCCATGATTTATGGGGATCATAGCCAAAAAAGATTTTAAAATATTTTTACACCTAATTTGTGTGAATTCGGATTTTCAATATTAACTAACATGAAAACGAAAATTTTTGAAATTGTTAAATATAGAAGAATATAAAAAAAAAAAAAAAATCGGAACTGTTAAATGTAGAAGACGATATAATTGTCACTTTAAAAAAAACTATCAATCTCAAATTCCTCAATAAATTACTCTTATACCTTGTAATTAAGCTTTTAATAAACGTTCTGTTGCTTTTGCAGTACATATTATATTATTTTTACTTTCAAAACTATGCTATACAGAATATTTATTTCAACTATGCTATACAGAATAT
>JAPMOQ010046187.1:0-16778 GCA_026543055.1 Argiope trifasciata
TTTTTTTATTGAAATGATATAAAATTTTTCTGAAATAATATGTTTGGCAATCATTGTAGAGAAACATCAAAATTTCTCTTGATTTTTAATTAATTAAATCTTTAACTAAAATTTGAAGAACACCTCGAAAGGTATATATAATATTTCACTTGTTTATAACAATATATATAATATTTCGTTATATATATAATATTCACACACAATTATCTGTGTTAAATTTGATAGTTGTAGGACAAACAGCTATTAAATGTGATTGCTTGTAGAGCACCAACACACATGCAATCTTGATAGAAATGTATTCATTTTATAACTTGCTAATTTTATTTTCCAGTTATGTTGTACATCTCTACATATATAATTTATCATTCAATAAACATAAAGTATTCTCTGAAGTCTTCAAAGGTTTACATAAAAATATCATACAAATCTATAATGTTGTCATCATATGTCATAATCATATGTCAAATGCCAATCCTTTAACTCGTTTCTGAAAATAATAATAGTAATGCCTCGAGCTTCTCGAAAGTAATATTAGTAATGGACAAAGTTTGACAGGAAACTATAGTTTTGGTGTAAAAACCACGAAACTAATGCAATTTATTTCATTCAAAACGTTAAGCTGGAAACATTGAAAAACCTTTTTTATGGATAGAGAAACATAATTTTAAACAAAAAAGGTTTCTTTTCGGACGTTTTCTTATATACAGCCGACTACCTCGCAACCACTGAGAGTAGTAATATTGACAGAATTTATTATGGTCGACTGCTATCTTTAGTATAAACCGTCCTTAACACAAGTCGATTCACAAAAATGGCACTCTATTCGTATCAGTTGGTTCTCAGCAACAAAATGATCAATCATGTCCTCGTTTTCCCATATATCTTCCTGTTAAATAAAGAGCCGGCTATCACTTTCAGAAAATATCTTCGAAATTCTCAATATTTTCCAAAATTCTCGTTTCACGACAACAGAAATCTAAAACTTTCACATAATTGGTTTTAAAAAAAAACTGACAATTTTTTACCTGTCGTCTTTCAGTGTTTTAATATGTACTTACGTTATCATTTTCAAACTTCAGATTTTTTCTTGATTCCGAGATATCTATGCATTCCATTAAATGCAGTAAACATTACCGATTCCTCCACTGCAGCATTTACTTTCTTGCAATCTTCCAAAGGATTTATTTTCGGACTTCTTATTCCTGTGTGCATCCGATCATCCCGCCACCATTGGGCCAAGCAGTATCAACAGAATTTGTTGTGACAGACTGCTGTCTTTATCGTAATCGATATTACTAGCAAATTCTCCGAACTGGCGTCCTCTTTGAGGCGGTTGGAACTTAGTCACAGGTGGTCAATCACTGACCTTTCAACTCGTCTTCCCCCTGACTTGACATGTTTTACGAGCAACAGGTCTACACTTTAAGAAGATCCTTTCAAAAATCATCTCAATTCCTCCAAATGTGCGAACTGCAACAAAAGAAAGGCAAACATTAAAAAAAATTTAATAGGAAAAAAACAGTCAATGTCAGGTCTTTCATTATTTTAAGATTTTCTGAGTACTGGGCTTAAGTCAATATTTTCAACTTCTATAATCTTTCTTAGTTCTGAGACTTTTATACATTCTTTTAAATAATAATAAATAGTACTGATTCCTCCCCAGATGCATTTATGATCTTATACTCTTCCAAATCTTTGGAAATATGCGGGAATTCCTCCATGTTTTGATGTTATTTTGATAATCAGTGGATGGTATCTTCTTATTTTTATTTCTGCGTTAAGAATAGAGTCATAAGTTACTCTTTCTTTTTTGGACATATGCCATCTGTCATACCAATATAATTGCATTCCTTCGCTTAATTCTTACTTTAAGGTACTATTTCATTTTGGAACACTTGTAACAACACTCTCTTTCTTTATCGCCAACTTTGCACTTTGATCCTCCCTTTTATTACCATATATTCCAATGTGGGTCTTAACACATTTGAACTCTATTTACTTTTTAGTTTTTATATTTTTTCAAGTGAGAACATGATGTAATTTTGAGGCCTGAAAATATTTGAGGTTTTTGAAGCCTGAAAATGCGTAGGTGGAGGCTTATCGCATTTGAGGCATCCATTTTTGGCTTTTAGGATTATAACAAAATAAAGCATCACATTTAGCGATTTATCGCAAGCTAAAGATTACCGTAATAAAGATTACAACTTGATTTCCAAATTATTCATTCTTTGAATTCTTAAAAATTCTCTTGATTAATTTAAGTCATTAACCAATTTAAACCGGTTTGAAAAAATCACAAGACTATCATATTACTCATGCATTGATATTTAGAAAAGCAATAGGTTTCTTTCCGCCCATCTCAAAATTGGTCGAGCTCAAAACCTTTGTTTTCCAATTAGAAAAAATGAAAATTTCAAAACGTTATTATCATATATAGAGAGAAAAGAGGGGATGAGACCGGTAGAGAAGTTGCGTGATAGTTTGAAATCAGATTAAGTCGGTTAATGACTTAAATTAATTAAGACAAATAATGATTTAAAAATAAGAATGTTCTCACATGATGACTGGGAATTGGCGATCGAAGATCTCAATTTTTAAATCTTTTATTTTATCGTCCATATTTCTCTAATAAAACTGTGAGATGATTTTATGATTTACAGGATTGACAGAGAATCTGAAAAAGTTGAGTATTTCTGTCCGTCCCTTGTCCTTTCACTATATTCATTGTCCATCTTTAGACCAGGATTCTTTTCGATCTAGTAGATATTTAAAACATGAGCGTCATCAAATAATGTCATCATTTTTTGATGATATCATTTTCTCTATGGATACGAAAAAGTTAAAAACGGAAAGTTTAATGCGAATATATCTGGGAAACAAGCTCTTTCTTTAGGTACGATACTATCCTAAAACTGAAAGTTTAGCTCTCCTCTTTCGTGAAGTTCTAGGCTTTATCGCTTTTTTGACGGGATTGGATCCTCTTTTCTGAGCTTTTCCAATTCCCAGATTTTCTCTCGATAGTTCAATAAACAAGAAAAGGCTTTCGGAACAAGCAGTTTTGAATCCCTTTTGTCATATTTTATCTCACAACAACCTCAAAGAAACAATATAACTTCCCGAGGAAGAAAATGTGGCTTTATTTTCCAGCTTGTCAGCATATTGTCTCCATTGCCATCTCTTTCAAAGCTAAAAGTGTCATTTAAACGAAGATTATGAAAATTGATTTTTTTTCATTACGTTTAATCTTTTAATAAGATTTTGAATATCTATTAACAATTTTTCGAATATTTTAAATCCGGTTATTATACTTAACGCATTAAACCGAAACCTAATTGTCATTTGTAATAAAGCTGTATAGATTTAGATTATATAAAGGAATAAATAAAGTATTCATTATAAACCCTATGAAATAAGAATAGTCAAAAGTTGTTTGAAGTTGTATATTAGTCAATACAATGTATTAAATGAACACCTTCAATAAATGATTTTAAACTAATTATTTTCTCATTGAATAATCTTTATTTAGAAGAGTCTTTTTTATTACCATTTGTTAAAATTCAATTTTCTAGATTTTTTTATTAGCATCAGTATTGCTATGTACTCCTCAGTATTATTACCTTCAAAATGTGTTATCATAAAAATCACTGTCTATAGCGATAATCCAAAGAATTTGGTAGAATTGATGCGACACATTGACATGTGCGTATCATTCTTCCTGATATGCTAAGAGCTACTGTTGAGATTGCAGTAAAGCGATTTAACTTGCTTTTAGAAAATGGGGACACCACATTGAATATGCTTTGCAACACGTTCATGAACGATTAAACACATTTTAAACCGATGTCTTCATGTCCTGTTTCCCTTAATAATATTGCATACAGCGCCATTTACCCCCTAGTAGTGAATTTTTGATTTTTTTTTTTTAAATATGGAAAAGAAATTCCCATGTCCTTTAAATTATTACCAAGTTTAATAACATTTGGTTCAGTAGATTTTTTATGACTATTTCAAAATGTTAACTTTAACAAACTTTAATTATAACCATTTTGCACATCACCAAGATGTCTTACCAACAGGAAAAAAAGCTTAATAATCCTAAAAGTAGGGGTCAGTCGGCTTGAAAACCTGGATATTCTATTACATTTTGGGAGTGAAGCAAAGGGCGTTATTTCTTTTGGCGCCAAAAGAACTGGTTAGTAGTATAATTATAATTATAAGAATCGCCGGTTATATATTCAGTTAGTAATAGATGCCAGCTAAATAATTTTGAGTAATGTTTTAATTTATTAAAATTCTTTGGGAACATCTATTCTTCAATAATTTGTGGGCTATATGGTATATATTACATATAACAATATGTAATATATCTATAAGAAGTGCTATGGAGGATTGGGCAACCAATTTTGGGGTATATGAGTTATTCCGAAGATTTCGATAAATACTTCTTAAAAGAATATGAAGATAATGAATATCTTTAATGTTACCTATTTATTAATTTATTTGTATTTTAATTTTTTACTGAATTTCGTGTTTTTACTTTTTAGTTATATCAAACAGTAACAGATTTATTATGAATTAAAAAGTTAAAAATGAACTATTTTTTTTCCTCCTGATTCTAAGTTTATTATTTGAAACTCATTTTCAACTTATTCAAAACTCATAAATTCTAGTATAAAATGGAAGGAGTCTTCAAGCGTAAGCTTTCCACTCTTAAAAACACCTGAATCTCTAAGAAAATATCCAATATTATTATCCAATGGATTTATTTGATTGACGGCAGTCTTAGGTCTCAAAAAAATCAATACAAAAGCAGTTGAAGAAATATCGCTGATGGCTTTCTTATGCAAGACCTTATTTTAAAGCTTAAATAACAAGAAAATTCTGAGTTTATTTACAATATAATTTTATTCCTCACATAAATACATCTGTATAAACACAATCGAAAAGAATTTCTCCTAATGAAACGCGCTTGGTTAGCCAAATGTTGTAGTTTGTTTCAATGCCTACTTCCCTCCTTATTTAGACTCGTCTACTTAAGGCAACCATGTTCAGGAGTTTTCTCATGACAGTAGGACAGTACATTACGCATAAAGGAGTTTGGCGTTATCCCACAATCGCCATATAAATTTTGAGGCCATTATATTATGTAAGAGCAAAAGATATTTATAACAAAATGATAAACTTTCCTTGCTTTCATAAGTATTTGAATGTTTCCGTTTTGTTTCAGAGTAGACAAGAAGAGAGATAAATTAGAGAGGAAAGTTCTTGACAGTCAAGAGCGTGCCTTTTGGGATGTCCATAGGCCTGTGGTAAGTAAACACTTGTATTGCTTTTGAATTTACATGTATTGCATCAATTTGTGTTGTTTACAACAGTGATATATAACCATTTTTGGAAAGAAGAACCATATTCCTAAAGAATTTTTAATATATGAGGATTCCATGTTTTACAAAATGATGATGCGGATACTTGGCATCATTAAATATTTATCTTTTATGCATTTTCTTTATATATATATATATATACACTGAAGTGACAAAAGTCATGGGATAGCAATATGCAAATATACAGATGGCAGTAGCATCGCAGCGAAAAACTATAAATGCGCAGTTCCAGTTCGTTTTCCAGAGCTTTCATTTGTGTTCAAGTTATTCATGTGAACAGGTTTTTCGTGATTTATGGCGGCACGACGAGAATTAACAGACTTTGAACGTGGAATGTTAGTTGGACGCCTAGACGCATGGGTCATTCCATTGCGGATATCGTTAGTGAATTCAACATTCCGAGATCCACAGTATCAAGAGTGTGCCGAGAGTATGAAATTTCAGGCATCACATCCCATCATGGACAGCGCAGTGGGCGACCACCTGCCCTTAACGACCGAGACCGCCGACGTCTGTGTAGAATGGTCAATGTTAATAGAAACGCAACACTTCGTCAAATAACTGCAGGAATCAATGTGGGACGTACGAGGGACGTGTCCGATAGGACTGTGCGGCGAAATTTGTCTTCCTTGGGCTATGACAGCAGAAGACCGACTCGAGTGCCTTTACTGACAGCACGACATCGCCTGCAGCGACTCTCCTGGGCTCTTGAGCATATCGACTGGTTCCTAGACCAGTGGAAAACCGTGGCATGGTCAGATGAGTCACGATTTCAGTTGTTACGAGCTGATGGTAGAGTTCGAGTGTGGCGCAGACCCCACGAAGCAATGGACCCAAACTGTCAGCAAGGCACTGTTCAAGCTGGTGTTGGCTGAATAATGGTGTGGGCTGTTTTTACATGGCATGGACTCGGTCCTCTGGTGCAACTGAACCGATCATTGACTGGAAATGGTTATGTTCAGCTGCTTGCAGATTACTTGCAGCCATTCATGGGCTTCACGTACCCACACAACGATGGGATTTTTATGGATGACAATGCGCCCTTTCACCGGGCCAGAGCTGTTCGCGATTGGTTTGAAGAACATTCCGGACAATTCCAGCGCAGGATCTGGCCACCTAGATCGCCCGATATGAATCCCGTCGAGCATTTACGGGACATCATCGAAAGGTCCGTTCGTGCCCAAACTCCTACACCATCCACACTTTCACAATTATAGACGTCTATACAGACAGCATGGCTCAATATTCCTGCAGAGGACTTCCAACGACTTGTGGACTCCATGACACGTCGAGTTGTTACACTTCGCCGTTCAAAAGGAGGACCGACACGATATTAACAGTCATCCCATGACTTTTGTCACTTCAGTGTATATATATATATATATATAATATAATATAATATAATATAAAATCTAATATCCATAATTGCTTAGTTGAGGCCAATACTCCAGGCTAAAATTGAATCTTGATTGAAGCAAATTAGAATTGAAATTATACAGAAAGGTCACATAAACTCTTTTTCTATTTTAAAATGCTCACACTGTTTGTCGGACTGAAGTACTTCTCGGTTTTAGGCAGTGTACATTATCAGACTCCTCGCTCGTTCTGGCATAGGGGTAGCGCGTCTTTCCGTGACCCGGGCGTTCTAGGTTCGAGTCCCGGTTCGGGCATGTTTGTTCTTCCACTGTTCTACCTGTGAGAGGCGTGAATGTGCCCTCCTGTAGAAAAGGGTTTTGCAAGCTTATGAGTGATGCGTGAATCACTCTATTATCGTGAATCACTACACTCGTGAATCACTCTATTATCGTGAATCACTACACTCGTGAATCACTCTCACCCTATCGGCTTAAATCGCTGTCTTCGTAACAGCGGACGTCCAATAGCAAGTGCCATAAAAAACAAAAACATCAGGTTTCTCTTTTAATAAGATGGGCCAGTTTAATTTCATTTTTCGACACATTTTTGATGTAATTACGCTTTGTTTCTCTATTTCAAATTAATATTTTTAGTTTTATTAACTTTGCGAATATTTATTTATATATATTACTAGCCGCCTTTGGCGACCAGCTGGTTCGCCATGAGTAATGCATTTTAAAATTTCCAATTAAATCACATATTCATAAGCCTTGAAGTAATTTCGGGCATTGATTGGCCTGAAATTAATATTTTCTTTAAGATGATGGACGGAAAGTAAATATATCAAAATATTTTGTAAAATATGGCTCACAGAGAAAAGTATAAAGAAATCTAAAACTCATTATTCATAAATGCATTGTTTGACTCAAGCTACATAAAATGTAATTATTTACTTCATTTGAATCAAATTAATAGCATTAAATAATATACATATGCCTATTAATAACATTTTACAAATTGTCCTTTGAACCGGAATTTGAATGCATATCCTGTATAAATAAAGATAATTTATTGAATTAATGATATAGATATTGCAAACGATCATAGAATCGTTTGTTTTGCATTTTTTAAAGAAAATATCGCATTTCATATTTATTTTATTTTATCCAGTCACGTGCTAAAAGTTTCATTTCTTCAGATTTATTTGCGATGATAGTTTTTTTTTTTTGAACTTCCGTCATTGTTTTCTTTTATTTTATCTAGTCACGTGCTAAAAAAAACATGGTTAAAATATTTCTTGAAAAATTCGTTAAAAATAGAAGCTTAAGTCATACATTAAAACACTGATACAATTAGAAAGCTATTTTTTTAATCTTAAAATTGATGTAAAAATCATGTTTATGCGATAATATTTTCGGAAGTTATAGCGGAAAATCGTCAAAATTTCGCTTAAATTTTATTTAATAAAAATGAACTAATAAATAATAATACACTAATTAAAAATTGGAAAAAAGGACTCCGAGGTGCACATTCCCGACCTCCAAGATATACATGTACCAAATTTGGTAGCTGTAGGTCCGACGGTCTGGCCTGTAGAGCGCCAACACACACACGCACACACTGAGCTTTATTATAAGTATAGATATAGATATAGATGACAATAGAATGGCTAAAGCCAATATATATATTTTTAATTGAAACATTTATAAAATCCTCGTGTACCACAAAGTATCACACGGGGCTTACAGAAGTAAGTATGCAACACATAAAAAAAGTAAATTAGCAAATTTAAAAGTTATGAAGGAGAATAAAATAAAATAAGAAAACTTAAGTTAAAAAGTATCATAAATAATCAGTGTAACAAATATTTTAATAAATAAATGCGTATAAGAAAACTATGGAATCTTCATGACTATCCTTTATAAAATGTTAATATTATCCTAATATCTTATCATTCACGAAACTTTTATGTTTAACAAAATTATTCATTTAGAAATTACAAAAATGATACTTATGAATAATTCTGGTTGCGCCCTTTCTCAACATAAAGACCCTAGGGAATTACTTAGCTCTGCTTATTTGAAAATTCAATATTAATCACTTTATTTCTGAGAAAAGAACAAAAAATAAACATAAATGAAACTTTTATGTAAATAGTCAGCATAAGATATTTGATGCCATCTATATGTTAATTTGAAAATAAAGTTTTAAGATGAAATATAGAATATGAAAATGCATATTCCATATTGCATTTTCAAAATACTATATGAATGTGAAAGTGTATACTCACGATTGTATACATGAGTTTTCCACCAAGAATAGATAAATAGTTTTTATAATTCAAAATTTATATGCCACATTTTTACCACTTATTTTTTAAGAAAAAGCATATTTGATGCATTTTCGGCTTTACAGTTTAATATGTAATGCAAAATGAAAGGAGTTTTTTTTCTCTATCAATATCGTTCTCTCTAGAGTGTTCTTTATTCTTTGCAAAGACCCAATACCATCGAATGTAGTTGGGTTCATCAAGCTTTCCCGCATGACCTCTGGCAAGTCAGAGTATCGCACAGCATTCCTAATAAATATTTTTATTAGTTATTCAGGAGAAATGGCACGGAACACATAGCGCCATCTGTTTATTAGTATAAGAATAATTAAAGGGAAAATATGTACAATGTATATAGTACATAGAAGTGTATCAATAATTTCATACTGAGCTCTATACCAAAATTAGATAAATTACTGTTATATTCTGAAACGTGTGCTGTCCGAACACGCGCATCAGAATCATAAGACTAATATGCAGCAAGAATCGAGGCAACTATTCTTAATGGAAAGTCGCATGGATAAGATTGCTCATTCCAAGCATCTCCATTATTCGCGCAGGCATGCCTTTTGATTTCAAAGGACTGCAGTTCCATATTCGACTTGCATTCTCAATGACCAAAAACAAGGAACAAGATCTAACACTTCAAGTGTGCGGATTGAACTTAGAAAATCCATGTTTTTCTCTTGGCCAACTGGATGTGCACGAATTTGTTTCACAGCCAAGAATCTATTCGTTTTTAATGCAGGCGGAAAAAAATATTGTCCACCTTAAAGCACTTGAATGATATTTAAAAATAATAATAATAAATAATTTATACTTCTTTTTTAAGTATCATACAATTTCATCGAAAATTTTCATGTTGAAAAGAAAATAAATATCTTTCTTTCTATCATTTCTAATCAATCAAGAGAGACTTTTATAATTTCAAACAATTTTTTCAAAATTATTTCGTTCGCGCAGCAACATGCCAGATACTAAACATAGTAACATTAAAGAAAAAGAAAATTTCAGTTTGTTAAAAAATGTATGTTGTCTTTTTATCTATATAAACTTGCCGAGAAAGTAAAAAAGATGCCAATAAAAGATATGAAATGAAATATTGCAATGCAAAAAAAAAAAAGTTTTCAAGTTGTAAAAGAAATAGAAAGAATTCCACAAGAAAAAATGCGATAACTGAAACCAAACACAAATACCATAGATCTATACTTGTACTTTCTAAGAATATATATGTATACTGATCACAAAGCAATAAATAATTTCGATGTATAAATTATATATTGCAAAAAATGTACTTACATTTGCAGTTATGGTTATATTTTCAAATAAATTGGGCGATAAGATTTAAAAAAATCTTTTTAAAAAATCTGATAGCTTGTTTGAGACAAACAGTTTATGAACAGAATAATTTTGATTGAGATGGTTAGTAAACTATTTAACTTTGTTCACAAAAAACTGTTGCTAATATTTCTGTCACTATTATATGGCAGATTATTCTGGAAATGTAAATTTAGTATTTGCTTATTTACATTGAATGATGGATTCAGTTGATATAATGTTTTTATATGAATACGTTTCGCTTTTAGTTTGTAGATAAATATTTAAAAAAAATTAATGAGGACAATAAACGATGTTAAAATTACTACGCAATATCTTAGCAATTTTTTTAATGTTGAAGGAGTTGCGTAATTCTATCCCACACTGTATTGAGATTTAAATTATAATGAGATGGCATGCTGTTTTGTTTGGATGTTAGCGTTCATGTCTTGTTTTCTTGTTTTGAGTGAAATGTGATCATTAAAGAAATGTTCCCGAAAACATTCCTTCACTTGCTTCCAATGCATTGATTATTTTGATCTTCATTCCACCACAACATTTATTTTGCGTGAAACTGTCTCGGAATTCAACCAGTGAATCGAATTCACTATTTAAGACAATGCATCATTCTGACATTTTATTTATTAATTTTATGATTTTGATTTTTTTTAAATACCTAAAGAATGACAAGGAGATATGGATTAATTTTTCTGTGAAATTCAACTTAAACAATAATTTAAAGATTTTCATTGTCCTTGTGTTAGCAGAATATTTTGCATCGAATTACTTTTTTCAAGTGCAAAAGGGTCAAAAATACTGTGTCAAAAGTACTCTTTGTTCCGTACTTGTGAACGACAATAAAGAGCATTATTTTTTTTCACTTCTTGAGACCATTCAAATGTATTTCCACCATTATAAAACTTATACACATTAAAAAATTTTTTAATTGTGTTAATTATCCAATAGCAGTTGGAAAATGCGAAAATAAATTAAATCTCCTCAGTTAATTTTTTTTCTTTTAATCTTTCTTAATAGCTAAAAGTTTAATGAATAATATTTACTCCCTTAAAATCTTTTACCTTTCTCTAATAATGCAGAACATTAAATCATTTTTTTTCAAAAAGAATTGTTTGGTCTGAAATTAATTTTCCTTCTCTTTTTTTTCTTTCTTTCCAGCCCGGTTGCGTGAACACTACAGAAATGGACATCAAAAAAGCCTGCCGTATGAACAAACCAATCAAAAGTGCCAAGGTCAGTGTCTTTCCGGCATCTGGCGTGGTAATAAACTTTTTATTTGTCACCAAATATAAAACAGATGTTTAAAAAAATCGATATCGTGTCTTGATTAAAAGCGTCAAGATGCGAGTTGAGGTCGTATTTACTTTTCTTCGTTGAAATAGCTATATTGCTCTTCGCCTGCTCCTGTGTTATTTAAAAGGACAAAATATGTTCAAGGTTGGGGAAAAGAAATGACGGAAGGGCTCTTTTTTCTCTGAAAAAATAAAGTAAAATAAAAAAATAAAACATCGTGGGGTGAAGTTTGATGTTTGCGAATTTACGTGCTCGGAATATGATTCAGTACCTTCTAGGAAAAGAAAATAGATGAAAATTTTCTTTTTTCGCATTTGAAATCAAAATGTAGATTTTTTTTTTTTGTTAAGCTTTATAGTTGCATTGAAAAAAGTTTTGTAAAATATTTTTTAAAAAATCTTAAATGTGAAAATCTTTTGGGGAAAAAAATGCATTGATATATGAGCTATTTTACATTTCACTGACTAAAATATCTTTTTCTCCTGTTCTTAAATTTAGAACTTTATAATTCGACAAATATATGGAAAGCAGCAAGTTAATAATCTGTAAGAGCTTGACGTGGAGTTTCAAGTTAAAAATTGACTCAACATAAATGAAAATGAAACTCAGAAAAATAGCACGCAATTCCACGAGCATTGTTACAACAATACAAAATTTAAATAAAAGTGCCGCTTTAAAGAAGCAATTTTTTTCTAAATTAGAAAAAAAGAACTTTTTAGGAAGAATAAATTTAAATTAAAATCGAAATTAATTCTTTGAATATTTCTTTATAACTTAATTTTATTATAACATGACTTTTCTTATTTCTCGTAAGTTTATGTTAACCTTTTATAAACCGATCAGTTTTATATAAGCTAGTTAAATTATAAAGGGCATAATAAGGAGCTTCAGAATAAAGCTGTCGAACATTCTATGTCCATATGTGATCGTACTATCAAAAGAAAATGTAATAGTAAATCAAAAAAAATAAAAAACAGTAGTTATTATTATTGCTTTTAATACTGGTTCTGTACAAAACCTTATGGATTTTTTTTTTCTAAAATTAAAACCGAATTGAAATTTAATGTTGTATTTTGCATAATAGAATATAATTAAAATTACCTCTGTAACTGTGACTCATTTGCTACTAAAAAGCATTTTATATCAAGGAAAGATCGGATTATTTTATTTTCAAGCAAGTATGCTGTCTTTTGCAATCAACAGGTCCGTCGGAAATACAATACTCTCCCGAGTATCCGGTTTGATACAATCTGGCTAATGTGCTATACAATCTGGTTTTCTTTTATTGTAATTAAATGAGAAGGATAATGGTCACGACAAGAGTTCAATACGCGATGATCCTCCTACATGTCGTGTGCAATAAACAAGTTGTGGCAGGAAAAGAATGGCGTTCTGCTCGTTGTTCATTGCTTAATAAATGTATAAAAAACTTCAAATGTTGTCGTTTTTCTAGATCATAATTTCCCAGCAGAGTACAGTATTTGTAAATTATCGTTATGGTATGCTTAATATTTTTATTACATGTACCACAGCGAAGAATTCAAAATGGGTGATAACCGAGCTATGACTATGGAGGTGAAATTATGTGTTGTACAGCGACTAGACTCTCGTAACAGCAAAAATAGGCAACTGCTTCTATGATTCAGCAGGCCTCGTTTACATTCTATTTGACTTGGGATAGTCGGAGGGCTTTGTACTCAATAAGTAGAAAAATCCTCTTTGTAAAAATGAATTTTATATAAAAGTTTTTTCTTCTGGTATTGGTAGACAACGAAATGAGCTCATAGAACTCTGACCAACCCTTGTGCCACATTAGGCCAGATACTCGGATGTGTACTGTATTGGTTATTTTTAATTTCCATTAAATTACTTTCACAGGACTTTATTTTCCCGATTCTCTCAAGAATATATTTGAAATAATTCAATTGTGACAAGAGTCATGCTATATTATTTTGATTTCATATTTTTTGATAACCGCGTTATTTTAATAGCCTCAAATTTCATCTATTCACTATGTGAGTGAATCATTTTAGTAAAATAAAATCTCATGATGCCGAACGTTCAAAGCGTAATTGTCTGGCAATCTATCTTCTAACAGCAAATTGTTTTTCGCTGGAATATCATGTCACTTTTTTATTTGCTAATATAAACTGCGTAGATAATAAAGACCTCACATCTTCAACTTTCAATGGCAGGAGAAAATCCTACCAGTAAAAATTTCGATAAAAATGAAAACGATTTGAATCTTATTCCAACAAGAAAATATAATAATAAGTGTGCATTTTTTTAAAATTGGCAACATTCAAGAACAAATTAAAAGATGATTATTTAAAGTTTAGAATGATGTTAAAATAATTTTTATAAAATGTTTTTTGTGAATTTACATCTCTTACCCTATTTCTTGAAAAAGAAATTTGACACAAAACTGCAATAATAATCACAGAGCTCGTACCGAATTTTATTGATTTGTTATTGAATTTTTCGATTATCATGCTTGCATGTATTGCAAAAATATAGGTCGATAGACGATCAAACCTTGCACGAATGCGGTTTAAAATCTGATTCAAATCTATATTTTGAGTTCTAAATATCTGTACCAGATTTTATAAATCTAATTTCTTTCCGTTATCATGTTAATTTATATTCGAATAGTCAGATAGACAAACTTTGTCTAAACGAATTTTACTCAAAATTTGATAGAAATCTACTTAAATAGGTGTAAAGATCGTATTCTTAATTTTATTCCTCTGATGAAGAAGTTTTTTAGGTATTGTGTATGCAAACAGTCAAAATTCTCAGATGTCTTTTTTTTCTTATTCAGGAGGGTCTAAAGCTGAAGAAATCTCGATTCCGAAATTTTTTGATGATTATGGCACTTACTCTTTGTATAGTTTGTATTCGAGAAAATAAAACAAATGTGTGAACTTGATAGGTACAGGCATTTTAGTTAAAATGTGTTTATAAATTTAAAAGTTTTTATGCAGAAAAAAATTCGATATCTAATATAGTAACAGTAAATATCCAAATCTTTAAAAAATATTACCGTAAAATACTAAATTTTTCATTTAAAGTGCTTCTTAGGTATATTGTTAATTTGAAGATGGATTATAATTTTATAGTTTAATATGATTTATCCTGAGTTATTTACTGCCGAGAAAGACATAAATAAAAGACAGAAACAAAAAAAATTCAGTAATTCAGGTTTTAAAAAAATTCAGTTTTTTATTTTCACAAACATTGCATTTATGATATATATTTTGCACATGAGTTGCATACAATGTGCTTACTATATAAGAATTCTCAGGTATAGAAAATTAATTGCTTACATTGAAACTGAAAGTACTGCGATTATTTTCTAAATAAAAATTATTTTGCAATTCCACAAATGTATAAAATATAAAAAACATCCTAAACACACCAACACACATAGAGATGGATGGGGGGGGGGTAAGTAAAATTTAATTATTAATTCTGAAATAAAATTACACATAAAGTTTTTAATCTGTTAAAAAAATTCTATTTTGTTTTTGGAAATAAATTTAAAAGTTTAATTAATGAAAAGGAAAATCATTTGCTTAATTTTTTCTTGATTCGTTATTAGATTTTTAGAATCCTCGCAAAATTTTAAAGCATCGTTTTTGGGCGTGATTTTCAATGGTAATTCTCAAAATATTCCTAACTTTAAGCAGAAACCGATAAAAATAACTCCAGTGAAAGAGAATCAGCTGATTGCTTGACAGAAAACCGAAACTATAATTTATCTCTGTCATTTAAAAAGCAAAAATGAACGGTTTAGAATAAATAGGAAAATATTTTGAAAAAAATTGCAAAGATAAGCCTGTCATCGGCATGTCAGAATCTAATGGTGGCCTGTTTCAAGCAGTTAATCACTTTTAAGTGCTTTTGAGAAGAAAAGTAAGAAACTGCTATGCCAGGAACAAAGAAATATTACCTGATATTCTCACACTTAAGATTTATTATCATCGCTTTGCTGCTACGTATTTCAAATAATTTTAGTTTTGCTTTAAATCATTTTTCTATGAAATAAGCGAAATTATTAAATTGAGAATTTAAAAACATGGGGTACTTAAAATTCATGTAACATTTATAAAGAATGCAATACATTAAAAGAAGGCATTTATTGCATAATGAAATATATATATATATATAAAATATAGGGTGCAATACATAAGAATAAATTTGATGCAATGTATTCATATAAGGCATGTATTCCATTAATTTTATCATACGTAATGCAATATATGCATTTTACAATAATATATAGCAATATATGCAATACCTGTGTATAAATAATACTTAATGTAACATGTACCATTCAATAGAATGCATGAGTTATATTAAATTTACAATAATGCACAATGCAATATATGCAATACATAAGAGTAAATAATAATGTATTATATTAAAATTAATTGTTTCGAGCACTTATGGGATAAGAAATTACATTACGATACATACAATTAGACACCAATTAACTTAACCTCAGTTAACGGATCTCCAACTATTTGGATCGATTTAGGGAGAAAGATAATGAAAAATGGGACCATAAAACAAAGATGAGTGTCCTTAACACGTCTTTCCCCACTTCCAAAAATCTATTTTGAGCAATTAAAATCAAATACATGCATATATGTATTAAAACTATATCGTTCATATATAGTTTTAATACTTATGCACACAAAAAACACTCACGGTTGATGTTTTTTTTCAACTCCTGAGGGATTATAAAAAAGACAAGGATGGAGAGCAAAATGAATTTATCACAATAGACCAGCAGGAATAGGCTAATTTTCTCACAAACTCTCTTATAAACTTGTCATTTCTGAAAACGCTTTACATGACATTGGCATACAATTGTTACGAGATATTTTTAGCATGGATTTAGCGTTTTTAATGCATCTAACTTGTCAACTTTGGCTATTAATCCCTAGTATGTTTATAGGAACCCAAAAATCGGATTAATGTTTTAGATATGTTTTTCACAACCGATTAAACCCAAAATTAGACATAGAATTGCACTTGTAGTCACAAAATACTATATCAAATTTAATACCAATGTT
>JAPMOQ010046187.1:16788-55803 GCA_026543055.1 Argiope trifasciata
CTTTAAATAAATAAATTTGATAAGTATTTTTAAATAACAGTTTAATATATACGGCTAATTGTAGCAACTCTAATGTTGAAATGCAAACTATGAACAGCAAATTAATATTTGCCGTAGTAAACGCTATATTCATAGAATATTCGCTGATATCTAATAGCATAATTGTGTTCAATTAAAGTTAAAATGCTTTTTTTTCACTTCATTCATTTATCTCTATTATTATTTCTCCATGTTTGCTGTAGCACCTGAAAAATATGTCCATCAAATTAGGTAAATTAACTTTTCATTAATTTATTTTACTTTCCAGTAAATATGCTCTGTGTTTGAAGAGTTGCCAATTCAATATTCGTTTTAAAATAAATGTTGTTTTTTATAGAATAAAACTCATAAAATATCCTCGTACAGATTTTTTTTTATTATTCTTTGAAAGCAAAGTTAGATCGTCATTATCTGTAAAACAGCTGATGCTGATGATGGTTGTTTGCTTAGCATTAAACTTTAATGCTCTGCCCTCTTCCAAAAACTAATTAGATGCTCATATTACTCTGTTGGTCGCATTCCCAAGCTAAATTCCTTAAAAGACAACGTAATTGCCTTAATTAGTAATTAGCAGCTGAGATCCCAGTAAAGTTATGCCTATATTATTTGAATAGCTATTTGCCTTATTTATGTTTTAAGCATGAATTTCAATGCCTCCGTAGCAGCCGCAATTGAGCATTAAGGATCAAATATATTTTGTGCACATTATTCATGATTTGCCTTATGCGTTTTGATGAGTTTATCTTTCAATAATCTAGTAACTAAGTAAAATATTTGCTAATAACTTACGAAGGACGATCCAAAAAAAGCTCATAATCTGCTGTATTTGGAAAGTAGAAATTTTGGATGGGAATATTGTTACCCTAAGTGGAGACAGATGGCAGTAGTTATCTTAGATCGGTCGTTCAAGCAGATAGTGTTCCTACTTAGACCTGAAGCAGCGACAGTAATGGTAAAACGTCTAAATAAGTAGTCCCGCTGAGAGATGCGAACCGTGATGCGATTTCTGTGTATCAAGAACGTTCATAGACAAATCGTCGAAGTGTATGGGGGAGAAGCAATGACTAGACAACAGATGGCGAAATGGCCTCGTTCTTTTGAGAGGTCAGAGATATTGCTGGAAACACTTATCAAAAACAAAATTTCTATCAAATGGTGATATTTAAAAAGGTGCCGAGAATTGTTTGAATAGTCATGGACCTTATTATTACCAAGATGAATATTAAATATCTGATGATTATCACGAAATATTAAATATGTGAATATAATCATATAAGGAAATTAAAATATCTACTATTTAACTGTATCTGCTATCTAATTACCAATTTAAAAATCTGCTAATAACTTGTTCTAATAGAAAAAAAATTCCAAGTCTTATTTTCTGATCAGAATATTTTTTATACTTTTTATATTTTGCCTACTTTGTGTCAGTAATGATAGGTTTATTACATTACTCTTAATGCCTTTTCTTGTCCAATCAGCATTTCCAGAGCGCAGTGGGCGGAGGCAGAATTAGTCCTAGTATCTCGGACGCGGATCTCAACAGTCCTCATGAAGCTATCAAAGTAGAAGTGAGTGGACTTCAATTGTTTAATAATTTACTTGGTTCGTTGTTTTCCAGGACAATTTTATTCAGCTTTAGGGCTGCGGAGATGTTGGGAACTAGCAGCTTAAATCTACAGGGTGGTTATAAATAAACTTACTCTATAAGCAGAACCATACTACTAAAATGAGTGAACGAATTGCAACGACATTTGGTATATAGACTTTGCACGAGATGCACTCATGGAAATTGGAAAAAACAAATAGTTCCAAAATGTCCACCAGAGGGGTCCTTTCATGGAAAAAAATTAAATTTAAAACAATTAACGACCAAAAAAGAATACAAGAACAATATTATAATTTATGGACTAGTTTTTGATCACCTTGTCATCGAACTACATTAAGTAAAGATAAGGGAGAAAAAATAAGAGTACGTTGTTTGAGAGGAAATATAAAAACCAGTTCAGTTTGCAGAAACAAGAACAGATTAGAACGAAATTACACAAGAGGAGGAGTTGTTTAACATGGTTAGAACGATGCAGGGAAAGGCGCCCGATATGACTACCTTCATTCACTTGAAAAATTTCAAGTAGATGGACAATGTGTTCAACAGCAGATCGTAATCGCTCAGTTATGAGGATTCACAAATGAAGGATTATAGAGTTCTTTAAGTCATTCTACGTCGCAACAAGATACCCTCATGATTACATTCAGAAACATCAACGTAATACAAGAGAACGACTGCAAACATTTCTTATCCTAACCTGTTTTGCATAAAGTTCCTCCTCGTCGCAACCATATAAATTTCGACATTTATATTCCTAGAATGGATAGCTTTTTCCAGTTTTACCTTTTATCACTCATAATTTTTGTTCTGGATTAATATTTTTATGTATTCCCTTTTGGTTGTTTATTGTGCTAAATTCAAGGTTTTTTCTGAAAACGGCACCATCTAACAGATATTCTGGAATTAATTTTTTTTCTCGAAATTCCTTGAGCACATCTCGTGTATAATCTACTTACCAAATACGGTTGCAATCCCTTCCGTTTGCTGTTTATGGGGGAAATTTAATTATAACCGCCCTGTACTTTTATGTGCCTATTCACAACACCAAGGATACAAGCAATTCCAAATCGCCAAGTAAGAAATCAAAACGGTTAGATAATATCCTACATACAGTTGCCATGAAAGCTACTTCACTCGTTTGTTTGACGGCAAACTCAAGAAACTTGTTAAAGAAGATTTCATCTGACTTTGATGTTAAGATCATTATGAAACATAAGTGTGTTAAAAAAAAGTCCAGATCTTTAAAAATATTTTCGAAATATAAAAGAATTCTAGGGCCCATTAGTCAAAATTAGTTAGATAGAATTCAAATAAGCACCATATGTGCATATTATAAGCATTCAAAATTTCATTTCATAGGGAAAAGGCGTCTCATTTAGAAGAGTACTGCTATGTCAATTTTTTCGTGTATCCATGGAAATTATTACATGTTGAGGAATGTTGAGATAATTTAGCGAGTTTACTGTGAAACATCTATTATTCTAAGTAAAGTTCATAAAGGGAATCGATAGCTAAAATGGGCCAATTAAATATGAAGTATTACTAGCCTTTGCAAAAGTTATTTCGTTAAATGTGCACAATTTGGTTTACATAGTAAACCCTATGTATAAAAACTGACTTTTTGAAAAACCTTGTTTTCAAATTCCATACTTCCAAAAAGACAATTTTTTGAATTTTTATTAAAAAAATGGAATAAGAAAAAATATTTTTTCTGTTATATAAATAACAAAAACGAAATAAATATCAAGTCAATGTACATAAAATCAAGGACTACATGTACATATTACTTACACAATATAACGAAAGCTTAAGCAAAAATTTTGAATTATATATTTATATTGTTTTCACTAATTTTAATTTCTCATAGAAAATAGAATATTAAAGAACATAAAATATTGACTAAACAGTGGTTGAGTCTCATTCTTACTTTTGACACAATATTGCCTGAAATCGAACATAATCGTTCACTAACTACGGAGCTTGATTTTATAGTTTTCATAGCATCAAATAACAAAAAAAAAAAAAAAAATTTTTTTTTTTTTTTTTTTCGTTGCCTCAAATAATTAAAAGTCAACTTTCAGTGTCTTTGGATTTGTAAGTTTTATTCAGGATCTTCAAGAATCTTGAAAATTGATATTTTCATGGCTTCTTTTTAAAAAAAGCATTTCTCTGATGAGTAATTTATACGATTTGCTCTTCATCAGAATTGATTTCCACATAACAATTTGGAAATATTCTAGGAAATATCTTTCCAGATAACTTAATAATTTCGGGTTTTGTTCGATTTTTTGGCTAAAGAGAGTACATCAGATTTTACCGCTGAACTAGAAATACTGTAAAAGAGTTGCTAATTCTATTTGTCTTTATTTTTGAATTCATTCTTCTAAAACATATAATAATTTCAAACTTATTTCAGTTTTTAAGTTTTTTTAGTTCATTTAACAGAAATTCAAATATATTTTCACAAATACATTCGAATCCCGTCGTTCACCTGCTAGACACCTGTAAACCCTCACCTGCTAGACAAATCGGTCCCAATTGATGATTTTTTTTAAAGAATTGAAATTTCCAGAAATTTTGGAAAACTGATTTTCTTAATTTAAAAACAGGTTTTCAAATGTGTCAAATTTACTTAAAAAACCCGTCAAACCCTAGTTTGACGCAGCCAACTAGATTTTAGCGAGAGTAAATTCTGCTCTTCAACGATAGTACGTTGGTTTCCAGCTTTCACTTGGTATTAAATTACTGTTGAAACCATATTCTGATTTTTCCACAATATTTTTCTAGCCCGATGTGAATATTTCCTCGTTTCTTTAATATTCTTATTTTTCCTACTGGTCGACTATTCTTAAGTTTCGAAAAAGTGCAGCGAGGTGTAACGAAGGCTTATAGAATAAATAAAATGAAACTCGCAATGCATATTCATTTCTTTTATGAGCAATAGTAGAAATGTGCAATTGCAAAATAATAGTCTGTTTGAATAAGCAAGTAAACAATTGTCATCTGTAGCCATTCTTCCGTAATTAAAGATTTTTTAACATAATTATACTATTCGATTAAATTGAAATGTTAATCGAATTTATAATATATTTTAGCTTTTATAAATTTCAGGATTTTTGTTTCTCAAAGATATTTACTGGTCTAATTTCTGCATTGTTGAGTATCATGCTTTTACATACTAGATTGCTTCCAGATTTTTTGCTTTAAAAATTCTCTTTCTCTATTTTTTTTTAGTATTTAATATTTCTTTATCTAAAAAAGTTCTTTCTATTACATTCTAATAAATAAACAAAATAAAAGTTCAATGTTATAAACATCATGGAATCTTGTAATTCATATTTGGTCAATAGCGCTATGTATTGGTGTCTAACATATATATAGAATGAAAGCTCAATTAATCTTAATTATTTACTCAAAATTCACTTCTATCAAAATTACTTTAATGCAACAACAGGTGCGTAGTGAGAAAGTGTAGCAAAAATTAAGTACTTTTAAGCATTATAGCCGAAAACGTTAAGCACTTTTGTACATGTACGCGTATGTAAACCTGCGTATTTTCTAATCCTAGATTTTTTTTCTGTTTTATTATAATGCATAATTTAAATGAATTTTTTAAAATTAATTTTAAATGTGCATTTTATAAATTTTAATATTTATTTATATATTTTCAATGTCTTCTATTATGCAACAAATTATGTCTTTTGGTTTTGACGAAAACAGAAAAGGACAATAAAAACGAAAAAAAAAAAACTATCATAATCAAAAAAAATTTAAGTCAACTTTTATAAGATGAGAACAATTTAGAACATGTAAAAGAAGTCCAAACGTTTTCCGACATGCAACAAATTCGGCATATTTCGTATTTCATTATTTCGGAATAACAATTCCAATATTTCAATAAGGTGCCCAATGTTGAAAAAACGAACAAAAAAAGTTCATTAACCATTATCTTAACAGGTGAAAACTTTTGCATCCCTTCGAATGCTTCCCTTTCGTCGGTTTTCTTTTTTCTTATATCCAGTAAGCACATACTTATGACTGTTATCGATTTAGTGTATTCATTGAATGCGGAAACAATAAGGGAATATCTTAAGCTGAAGCAAAAAAAAAAAAAAAAAAAAAAGAATCTTCTTTGCACTTCTCAAGAAAATTAAACACTTTTAAGGACCTTTCTTCCAAAATTAAGCATTTTTAAGGTGCTTAAAATTTTTTTTCAAATTTAAGCACCTTTTAAGGACTTTTAATCACACTACGCACTTTGAACAAACTTTTGAAAATATTAGAATGCTAGCTTTCTGGAAGAAATCGAAAACAGTTTCAGCCTTTTCCTTAGTTTACCGATTGTCTTGAAGTGGTATTTATAAACTTTTATTTTAATCTTTTCTTAGTACGCGGTAAAAATGCGCTACATTAAAAAATTTCCTTTCGCATATGTGGCTAATATAGCTGCTATAATACCAAAGGATTAAGATTTCTCCAAGTCTGAGGTCTTATCGATATCTTCTTAAATCAACCAAAAAAATAGTTTTATTGTCTTATCCTTTTTATTTAATCCTCTATGCGATGGATCTTTTCAGGAAAGATAAGAAAAGAAATACCATAGGCTATCAAAAGAGAATATGACATCTTACTCATCTGAATTTCCTATATGTGAAGTCCTCTTATATATGATCTTAAATGCATTTCTCTGTTACTTTGTTAAAATCCTCTTATGCCTTAAGTTATAAAACGTTTTGAAAATTCGAGATTGAGTTTGACCAGAAATCTAAAAGACAAATATTCATTCTCTAGTAATACACAAATATTATGTAATATTGTTTAATATTAAATAATATATAGCACATAATATTGTATAATTTTATGTAGCAGGTTGCGCTTCCACGGTGAAACAAACCATTGTACTTGCTTTGACTATTATCGATATGTAAAGATAAAGCTTTCCCTCCCAAAAAAATGTAAAGATAAAGCTTGTTTACATTGTGTTCCTTTCTAAATAACTACGCATAGCTAGCTGTCTTTGTTTATATAAAAATGTTAATTTAGAATGCAATCCTCCCTTTGCTTCCACCACGTTTCCTTCGTCGTTGCAGAACTTCGAAACGTATGAATCGTTGTCATTTTCCCAAATCCTTAATCCAGGGAAAATCAAATGGAGCAAGATCAGGGCTGTAAACTGGTTATGAAACTGATGCATTGATGAGTAAAAAGAAAAGAATGTGAATCGTAGATGAAAAACACACGATTTAGTTTTCTCCGTGATAGGAATCATGGTCTCTGTGTATACGCTGAAGGTATTTGGACTAGATGAATTTGATCCGATTAGAGGGTCACGTTAAAAGATGGAAATTCTCAGAGGGAAACGAGTTGCTATAGCCCGTGGTGGTGAGGTCTCAGCTTCGGAACAGGAGGATTACAGCTTCGAGACCCGTTCCACCGAAGAACCGAAATGTAAGTTGGTTTGGTGCACGTTAAATCCGTCAGGGCCAAACGTCCTACTGCTGCTGTGGTGGGGAAGTTTGGAAAGGGGGGTTTGGTACCTGGTGGCACCTCAGATGTCATCATCTGACCACAATTCAAAATTACGATGCTCATCTCAAAATAGTTCCTAGTGGTACTTTAAAATGGGACAATAATATAATGAAACTAAACTCGGTGGAAAATAGTATAAAATTTTCATTTAGTTCTGCAAATGTTGGGATGTAATTATAAAAAGACAATTCAAGATTGTCCCTAATCATAAATCTAAAAGAGGAGCATTCATGATACAACTTAAATTAACCACTGTTACGTAATACGAATGTTTACATTACAAGTTTCAGTGCTTGAATTCTCAATAATTTAAAAGGTTTGGAGATTTAATAGTCGAAATCACACAATTACACTGTAATGGTAGTCGTACTGATTTGAAAACTGTTTATAATTCTTTCTACAAAGTCATCATCGTTGTGCATAATTTATTTCCAAATAAGTATAGATGCCGTCAATGGTATAGCTAGAGTATTTAGTGCTTAGTAAAATTACTTCGTCTCCAATAATTATCAGTGGAGTAGCAAATGCAATAAGCACAAGGAGGGTTTCTTTTTTTTTTGCCTCAAAATATTTCTCTTTAAAAATTTACCTTCAACAAATGGAGCAAGATCAGGGCAATAAACGGGTTCACACAGTTTAACTGGTCACATAAACGTTTCTCACAGTCTCCTTTAAGGCTAGTGACAAAGCATCAATAAATCCTTTTATCCCTGGTTGCTATACCATTATATATCGTTAAAAAATCTTAAACAGTACCAGTTTGCTGCTATATTGGATAAAGTAGTCTTCGGTTTAGTAATTTTTGGAACAATTTGAAAGTTAAGTCCTAATGCTTCAAAGTTCTTCACTGGAATAAAATCTTTATGATAGAAATTTAAATTTAGATGCAGCAACTAACAGCAATGCGAGAAAATCGGTCACGGATTTATGTTGAACAGTTTCAAAGATTCTTAAGCAATAGGCATTTGAATCATCGTCAGATTTGGAATTGTTGCATATATTTTAGGATTCTTGCATCTGAACCATAAATAATGTATGATGAATGTGCCTTCTAGATTAAAAATTTTCAAAATATTTTCCCTCAAATTTCTTGATTATTCTTTACTTTTAGTTTCCTAACTAAGCTACTCCTCCCAGAAACCTCACTTCAAGCAAAGAAATTTTTATGTTCTGAGCTTAGCTTAATTTTAAAGTTCAAATAACCCAAATTAATCTCTCACTTGCTCTTTTTTTTTTTATTATTTCATTCAACTTTTATGGTATTCGGTCCGCATCCTAATAAATAAAAACAGAAAAGGAAGTTAATAATTATTCCTCTTGATAGTAAACTTTTCAAATTGAAGAAAATTTCGATTCGATCTTTGAAATTATTTTATACAACTGAATTTTATAAATTATTTTCATATGAAATTAGATATAATCTTATGTCTAAAACTGCACCTGGGGGGAGGGGTACTTCGTAATCGAGGATAATAATCTTTCTGTACGGTGATTGGTTCTCCAGTCCTTGTAGGTACACAGAAAGATGAGTCTATGACTCCTCCCATCTATGACGATATGTACCTCCTTAGGTAAGGGTTGTACCGTGGCTGTTAATGAACCACAGTGATTCGCTAGTGTTGCTGTCGTGGTGGTTTGGTCATTCAAGTTTTTCCGTGTGCCTTCCGGCTGGTAGAAATAGACAGTTTGTGATGTCTTGAACTGTGTAAAAATTACTTTAATATTTGTCGCAATTATGTGTATAAATTGAGTATTTCTTTCCCTACATTTTGTGTTCGGAGTAGTATTCAGTGAAACCTTTTCAGCTTTAATACTGAATTCTTGAAACTCTTCTTTCACTTGTTTCCAATAAGCTTTTGCACTTCTCACACGAGCCGAGGAAAAGTTTTTTATTTTAATAACTTACTCTTCATGTTTTTCGCCATTACAATAGCGCAAATCTAGAGTTAAGTCGTTCCGACGGCCCGCACGCATCTTAACCCTTTCAGGGGCGGTGACATACTCCATATGTCACCTTTTTACAATTTTTTTTAAAACTAGAAAATCGCGTTGAAATAACTACATAAAATTTCCCAACGTTTTTTAAGTCTTTATCTTGCCAATAGACGGCAGCACGAGTCTTAGAAAGTATCCTGTTTCCACACAAAAAATTCAAGATGGAAGCATGTTTTCATATGATGTAATTTGTCTTCATTTTATTCCGATAAACTTTATTTTCGAATTCAAAAAAGCTCATTTTTTGCGTCATTCATGTTAGAAAGCGTCATGAATCCCTAAAACTGCTCTCATTTCATAAAAATACCTTCTAATTACGAGTTGCATATTTGTGAATTCGCTCCAAAACATGTTCTAGATGCGCGGTGACATACCCAGTATGTCACCTACCCCACAGCCCCCTAAGGACCTTAATTTTTTTTAACTGTAAATTACATGTCAGTAATAGGGTATAATCAGATTTAAATAATTGTTTCGAAAAAAAATCATTTTTGGCATAGTGCCCCTGAAAGGGTTAAGGCAAACACATTTTGCTCTCGTTCCGATCTTTTGTGGTTTTCTGGAGTTATTTGATGTCTGTTCATTTTACCGACAATTTTCGGGAAGTTCCAGACCGACGTCTACAAACAGGAGTGGTCCTACAATGGGTCAGCTGGAAGATTTACAACCATATCCGTAAAGGTAACAGGCCGTAGAAACGGATCTTAGAAGAATGTCTAGTATTCGAAAAAGGATGTTTATTTTTACAACTTTTCAGGATTATGGTTACATACTGCATGATATCGGCAATATATCTAAACGTTCCTTGTTATTGAATATATTAATATTTTAGAAAGCATATAAGTGGAAGCAAAGGATTTTATCTTCTTGTTCGGTAGTCTAGTACTTGGACATGAGTCTTGGACATTGGTTAAATGTCCAATTTCTTAATTTACACGTTCCACATGTTTTGAAGCTCTATTCTAGATAACTGGAATAGTGTTTTCAACAAGTTCTAGTATATTTCTAGTTTGTTATAGCAAGCAATAAAAGGTGGAATATTTTTTTCTTTTGAGGTACACCTCACACTTTAAGTTTTTTTTCAAGAATTGATATAAATTTATTTTTAATTTAATCGGATAGAGCAGTACTTGGGATTTTTGGTTTCAAAGACTTATGTCTTAATATTGAGATTTGGCGATTTCAAAAAGGTTAACATACAGTGATTTTTAGAAGGTTTTTACCATTGCTACATAATAAGATTATGCAGAATATAAAATAATTTATGAATACCTCCTTAGGGTTTGACATTCACTACAAAATAAAGATTTTGGAAGATTCAGCGTCTTTCTATTCATTCACTTAACCTTCCGGCGGGAGCACGTATGTGAGAGATACACTAGAGATGAATTTCTTTTATTCCTTTAGATCTGTTCGCACTGGGAACGCCTGACCTTGGCTATTTGTCCCCCTCCCTTCGGCCTACTTTCAGTTGTCGTCGTAAGTTTGTAGCATTAACAGGTACGCGAGATACGCGCGACCGTTCATATAAGTTTTTGTTACATCTGATTTTGTATAATTTTACAAATAAATCTGTGTTGTTTTAGACTGGCGACAGCTGGCAAACGCACTTACGAAAGAAAATATTAAAAAAAAAAGCACCCACGTCTCTACAAAGTGAACTTAAATTAAAGGTGCTAAAGAGAAAAGCCGAACAAGGTATTGAAGAAGTGCAAAATGTGACGTCAAGGGAAAAAAAGATGCAAACTCTGCCAAAAAGAAAAGCAAACTAGAATAAGGCGGTTCAGTTGTGAGATTTGCCAGAAATTTATATGTTTGGAGCAAACTAAACACATTTGCTCAAATTGTAACGTTGCAATGAAATAACAATGCAACTATTTTCTTCCTTTTCATATCTAAATGTCAATTACTTTTTCCTTTTATACATAAATTCTGTATTATTTTTTGCACTTCTATATTTTATATGCTAATTGTTCTGTCAAAATATCGGCAATTTCATTTATATTATTTTTAAATCAATTCAGTTAACCTGTGGTCATTTTATATTGTTATTGCAATCTATGTTTATATTCTTTCTGTTTCTTTTTGTAAAAAAGGTTAAAAGTAATTGTAGTTATTAATCCTAAGCTATTTACAATATAATTTTAATAGTTACGCTTTTGAAAATTTACATTTTACTATAGCTTATGTGGGAAATACGCGCAACCTTTCATGTTGGTATGACGATCGCACCCACAGGAAGGTTAAATCATAAAGTAATAACAAAAGTGTCAGCTAACTATAGGAAAAATGCTACGTTTTGCAAATGACTTTATACCAAGAAGTAAATTTCTTATTCATAAAAAAAAATTTGAAAGAAAGTCGTAAAAATTTTATATACTTTAATCACGAATACAATAATAATAACAATAAAAGGAATTTCATGCTATTGTGATGGTTACACGTATATTACAAATATGTAAAATATATCTTCTGTTGATTTTTTTCTCTTTCAGATCCTTTACTTAAGAAGTCGTCTGGAGCGGAGGACTATAAAAATATCCAAAGCAGCTGAATCGTAAGTGCAACAAGTGTTTTTAAATGTACATTGAAATTAACCCCTGGATTGTTTTATTTTTTTTTATTATTTAATTGTATGACACCTCTCGTTTAGTCAATACTCTGCCTTAATGATTCAATTCAGAATCTATAGAATAGTTCAGACAATTGTGGATTGCATACAATTTTTATGTCTTGAATTGCAGAATCTTTGAAGGATCCAAATTCAGTTTATATATCTATGAATTGCTACTAGGCTCAAAACGAAATCTTCAACGACAAAGAAAATCTTCAACGACTGTCTGGTCAATTGATTGAGATTCATACTAAACCATAATCAAAGAAATCAGTCAATCATGCTATCTTGACTAGTCAACAGCTTTGATGTGATGTTTTCATTATATTTCAACTTTCAAGCGCCATTCATGTGATTGCTAAGCTGTTCAATATTTATATGAATACCTGTATCAAAAATATATATTTCTATCACTGCTTATTGCTGAAAATTATTTGCTTAGGTCACATGAACACTGTTGTTTTTGGAGAAAATGCATTTTGGAATCAATTCGAAAAGCAACACAATTATAAATTGATCTTCCAAAATTGTTTTCCAGGAATGAAATGATAAAGAATTTTATTCGGTAACGTCTCTTTCTTTTATTATATTGACAATAAAAGTCAATCTCCAAACAACAAATAACTGACCTTATTGATAACTTCATTGTTAATCAAAGTGAATGTCCTACCGGATAACGAATCATCTTCTATAGATACTTCAGTTTAAAACTTATGCTGATACTGTTGTTTTTAATAAATAGTTGACTTTGAAAGCTTTCTGTACCATTTCAAATGCTTCTAAAGAACAATAGCACCGTGAAAATAAAGTTAATACATGTTTTGTTTTGCTTAAATTTAATTGCTTTGCTTTGCTTTTTACCATTTCCGAGAATCATTAAAATAAAATTTATTTTTAGAGGATACAATAAAATAAATTCTTGATTATTGCCAAATGTTTATAGAAGTCATAAAAATGTTTGATAGAAATATACACACAATATTTATAATAAATGAATTTTAAGAAAAAGCATTCATTTTTTAAAATCTGATTAGTCCGTGCTTGTAGAAAATATGTAAAGAAATATATAGATAATTTCTATTAGAAGAAGAAACAGAAAGAAATCAATAAATGAATACAGTACAACACTCCAGAGTATCCGGCCTAATGCGGTGGAAGAGCAGACCAAATAACAAAAAAGCCAAATAGGTCGCTTTTTTTAACTTTCTTTGTCCATCAATATCAGAAGACGAAGATTTTATTCCAAAACTTACTTTTATAATACGTACTCTCTCGTTTCTTATTTAGTAATAAGCTCTCCATTTATCTCAAGCCATGTAGAATGTGAACACGACAGCTGCAAGATTAATTGTAGAAGCAGTTGTCGGTAAACTTTCGAATTCAAAAAGAAGGTCCGGTACTGGTAGTTTACATATGTCTATACACTGCACGGAACGTTTCTAAAATTTATTAGGGAAAAAGCCTAGAATTTATAGCCATTTTAACCTAGAATTTATAACTTTCATCGCGGTATATTTAAAAGAAATATTAAGCATACCCCAAGAATAATTTACGAATACTGTACGTAAAGTGCAGTTGTAAGTAGGAACAGCGATAACAGTTGAGATCCCTTTTACATTGATGAAACGATTATCACCGAGCCGAACCGTGGCCTCCGAGAGAGATATCTCTCTCGGAGGCCACTGCCGAACCCTGCTCTTTTCCTATCACAACGTGTTTTGCACACGATACATACGAGGATCGTAGCAGAAGCCCACTTCCATTGCCTTGGCAATGTTGCCAAGCTACACCGTGCCTTCTTCATTTAATTACGATAAAAGGAAAATAGGCCAGATTGTAAGGGAGCCAGATAATCGCAAGCCTGATACTCGGGAGTGTACTGCCCTTGATACACTTTTTAGCCACTGTCTAGAATTGTGCATGACAGTTTTTGGATTTTTTCGCCAGGTATATCAATTTCTTTGAGCAGTATCAAGAGTACGATGCCTTCCTAGTCACTCCAGAGCCTTCCAATCCATGGATATCAGATAGCGTCGACTTTTGGGAGTTGGAGAAGCAGACGTATGTTACTCGCATCTCTACGTTTTCTTCTTTTTTTAAGCTACTGTTTATTGAATAATTCTTTTATTGCATTCGTATTTTGTTTAATTTACTGAGTACAATACGTATTATTGAATTCGTAAAAATAAATATTAGAGTGTCCCAAAAGTTTATTTCCCATCACATTATATATAACTTTATATGACTCTGTTTGTGCAAACACACAGTCTTATCTATTAGCTGTCTATGTCATCGGTACACTTCATATAAGGACAATAGGTTTTAAACTGTCGCAAAGAAAGTTCTTTTCTTTATTTGGTAGGATTGGAAAGGCATAATGTTCTATGAGTTCCTTCCACAAAGTAAAACAATAAATTCTACAAGATACTGTCACCAACTGAAAGCTAACATAGCAAAAATAAACGGTCGGAATTAATGAACCGAAGAGGCGTTGTTTTTCATTATGAATGATATATATTGACTATAGTTGCAAGACTATATATTGCATTAGTTGCAAGAGAGAAGCTCTTACAGTTTGATCGGAATGTTTTTCCTGCATACTCTCCAGATCTCGCTCCATCCGATTATCACTTCTTTCTGTCTTTAAAATTTCTCTTCGCGATAAGGGCTTTAAATCCATCAGCGAAATAAAAAGCTCATTTCGAGGATTATTTCCTCTTCAAAACACAATTTTAGAAAGAAAGCATAATGAGACTTACTGAGAGACGGATGAAAACAATAGAGCAAAAGGGTTCTTATATAACAAAAGAAATAATATTCAAAACAATAAATATTGTATATTCATTTCATATAAGAAATAGAAAATAAACTTTTGGGGCACCTTAATATAATTCCGATTATATACTAGTAGTCGAATCGAATATGTTTTGACATGGTTAGAATACATAATAGTAATTTCTTTAGATCATTGGTTTCAAAAACGGGCTACTTTGATTTTCTCAGATATCGAATTGGACAAGAGATGGATGGTAAGGTGCGAAAGTTTAACGCCAGTTTTCCGAGGTTTAATAAATGATTCTTAAATATTCCATCAAATCTAATTTGACGGAAAACTTAAACAGGAAAATTATAGGTACTGAAAAGTCCTATATAATCATCTGTCCAGTGTTAAGATAGCTTAATCAGGCCAGGAGTAAATCTTAAAAATTCGTAGATTCGGAAATAGTATCGGCATACGATTGTTTGTCATTCTACTTAAGTGCATATTATATGGAAGAAAACATTTCACGGTAAAAATTTCAGACAGTTATTTCCATTTTTTAAAAATAAATAACATTTTATTTTTATTTTTTATGAGACATCTCAGACACCCAGCTAGCTCGTACAGAGTACTGACTATAGCTGATATCAGATAAATCTTTCAGATATAACTTAATGTACATAATTCTACCAAATTGTCAGACATTAAAGCTGTGTTGTTTTAATTGCCTTATTTAAATTCTGCTCTCTGTGTATTTGAATCTTTTTAAAATGCACTCTCAGACTGCAAACAAAATCAATTAAATTTTAGAATCCATTGCATCAATTTAATTTCAGAATTCATGGCACACATCACACAGTAAAATAAAAGTTTTTACATCATTTCAGAGTTTAAAACGTAATATGAATATGAAATGTTATTTTTGTCACATAACTTTGACATCAAGTGAACTGACTTTCTTGTCCAATCAAGTCGTTATTAATTGCCTCAGTGTGAGTTTGTTCAATCTCTAAATTGCATTAATCGACAAGCATATAATTGCTAAAAAAACTATATTAATTTTTTTTAAATGTCTGGTGGTTCTTATCTATAGTATTTAAATAGAATTCTTCTCTTGCTTCAAACATATTTTTTAAGTCTTACTTATATTTTATTATAATACACTTCATAGTTTCAGCATAGGATTTATATTAACGGCATTAAGATATTTTTTGTAAGTACGACTAGTGGTATAAGTTGTAATATGTTATCTTCACAAAATTATATTTCTGAACATTTTATCCTTATAGTATAGCGGTAATAAGTATAAATTTAGAAATAAAATTAACAGATAAGAATCAAGCTTAAAATCTGCTTCCTTTTGAAAAAATAGAGATTTATAATATTTTAAATATTATGTACAAGATTATAATCTCTTCTGTAGCAAAGACATTCCCGCCCGGCGAGTCCGCCGCTGGGCATTTTCACTGAAGGAGCTTCTGAAGGATCCTGCCGGAAGAGAACAGTTTTTCAAGTTCCTCGAGAAGGAGTTCAGCGCAGAAAATCTCAAGTGAGTTCAGAATACTAAACTCCAACCTCATTGTTGCAATGTTGTGTTCAGACAAAATTATGCAGTTGGATGACAACCGCAATTTTCCAGATTTCGGGTTATCTAATGAAAGATAAATTTTTAAATATGTAATTGTTCACATCGTGATTTACATCGTTTCCACAAACAAAGATTCATCGAAGCTTCTTTAGAAGCATGATTCAATTTTTTTTTTTCTCATGTATGGAGATTCAGAAGAGATGATAGATTAGTTTCACAGTAACAATGCTTATTTTGCCTTATTAAAATTATTAAGGTCTAAAAAATAAACACAAGTTTGTCAAACACACATATATATATATTATACTGCTAAGAGAAAGTATCCACCCGATGTAATGTGGATCCGGTTCAAAATTTCAGCAGACTCAATAACGTATATATTCTACATTAAAACACTGATGTAAAGTAACGAAACACAGATGGAAGAGCACCACTTGAAGTTAACAAGCGCACAGTAGCCAAATCACGTGCAGTAAGCATCTACAGACAAGCACAATTAAACAACCGCAACAGAATAAGATGCTCAGAAATAACTGAATGGAGATTAACACTACAAAGCCAAATGTCGCTTGACTATTCGCTTTAGCTCAATCCTACTATTGGCTTTTTATATCTCCCATGAAAGGGCATTAAGCGCTTTAGAATAAATTTCAGAGCTTGAATTCCAACGGAATAATTGCTAAGATTCTTGAATATTCTGTGTTACCAAATTGCCGTTAAAATCAGACAATCGTAAACTTGATATCTATTGAACTTATCTGTTGAGCATATCTGCATAACTCTCTTCCCCACCATTCAACTAATAGAAGCAATTGGGAAAGCAGCAGCATCGATTCACAATAACATATTGCTACATTAAATGCTGCAAAAAATAAAAATTAAAAATCTAGCAAATATATTTTTAGAAGCGTGCTTTGATAAATTTCAGGAATCCAGGAAATTAATGTACAGTTTTAAATTTACTTTAATTAATTCATTTCTCAGCCATATTTCAACTTAATACATCAAACCGTTTAGACTGCATAACGACAGAAGAAAAAAAATCTTTAATACAAAGAGATCAGAATAATTCTACACAGTCCAGTCCTATTAATGTGACCACCGTCTACTTTTGACGTCAACGTCAAATGACCAGTCGCAAAAGGCACGTGCTAGCAAAAAATTTGATTGATATATAAAGTGTGTGTGTTTTCTGTTAGAGACATTTGGAAAAAATTTTAGTTCTAGCAGTCATGCAAAAACGAAGAGATTTATCTGGCCTCCAAAAGAGCATGATCATTGGCTTTCGGGTCATGGGTAGAAGCATCATATTCATGCAAGAGAACGATTGCTGAAATGAATATGTCGACTCGAAGATCACCAGCACTCCATATGCCAACTTTTTCACCTCACTGTAGCATTCTGGAAGACTATTCCATGCGTTGAATATGAGGACCTCATCTCGCGGAATTTCTTTTAGAGCAGCCCACGTGCTGCTCAATGTGCATGCTTTTTTGGACCTCCAACTCTCCCCACTTGCTCTTGAGTTCTGTGAACTTGCCACTCCACAAATCTTTGATTTCCAAATCTAATGCTGCCTGTTTGGGTGAGACAGAAACGAAATACAATCGGCTGAAAGACAGACATGGTTTCGGAGTCTCATCTCTAAAGGTGGGTTCACACGAGGCTAACTATTGTGCGCAATAGATGATCACGCCTACTTCCAGAAAATCTCGTGATCACAACGAAACAATGGCAGATAGTTGTCCCTTTGGGAGAACCGTTTGCCATTGTCCCAACAAAGTTCTCTCAACTGTTCATACGAGGACAATACAGGGACAACAGTAGAGAAACAACGATTGCGCGCAATAGTTAACCTCGTATGAACCTACCTTAAGAATAAAATAGTTGATCTCATTATGTTCATGATAAGTTAGCGATTTGTTGTTAACTATTATGTTTATAGAAGTTGTGAGATTAGGTACTTAAAAATACATTTTCAAAATTTTTAAGGGTTTTGACTTTAAATTATTAATTTTTCGTATGGAACTGGATAACAGCTATTTTACATCAAAATAGCCGTAAGTTTCCGACTCCTGGCTTACACCATTGAACATTCTTTCACTCACCCTGTGACGAAGGGGAATTACCATTGTACAATATGCAATGAAAAAGAAATATATAACTTTATGGTTAATAATAATAAGGCAATAGAAAATACATAAAAATGCATTAATGCATACAAATATATAATATAAATCATTAAGAATTTCTTTGAGTTGCTAATTAATTTTTTAAATAAATGTACGTCTACCGGCGTCCTGGCACAGCGGTAGTGCATCTTCCTCATGATCTGAGCGTACTGAGTTCGAGCATGGTTGTTTTTTACCCCGTGTTTTATCTGTGAAAGAGTCCCCCTCTGTAATAAGTAGCTGTGCGATCAAGTGTCATGTTCATATGAGCTAAAGTGAGACTTCTGTCCTCGGGTATTCAGGGGTCCTTAGCCTCAGAAGCAACTGCACCCCTCTTTCCCCATCTCTTGAACTTGGTTTGGATGGGAGTTCAATCCAAGAATGATAAGCTATAACAGCAAATGTACATCTACCATAATCCTTGATTCTAGTATTTGTTTTGATTCTTGTTTCTGATTTCATACTTATTGAAAAGTAGTTCGAAATCCGAACTATTTTGTTCTGAATCAAAATCTTCTGAAAATTTATTATCCGTCTTTAAGTGATCAGTTAAAATAGCAATTTTTCGCTATTTAGATTAATTATAAAATTTTTGTCTGGGTGACATAAAGACCAAAATAAGGAGATATGAGAGGATGTTGAATTTTGTCCAGAAAATGAAGAATTTTTCAAAGGAGGAGGTGGACAAGTTTGTAATAATGAGTATACATAAATTTCCGTGTAGCTATGAGAAATAGGAAGTCTGTGCTTTTCTCATTATGGTAATCAATTTTCTGCACCCACACATGACATATATGTGGGTGTAGCTTACACCGCAATCTGACGCCTTGCGGGGGAGAAAAATCGACCAAAATAGGAAAGATCACCACTCAAAGAAGACTTCCAAAAATATGATTATTTCCAAGCAAACTCACGAAAGTGAGTAATCAAATCCAATAATGCCATTTCTTCATGTATTTCACATATGTAGCAACACGAGTTCAATAAACCAAGAACTGTCATTGATTTTCAGGTTTTGGGACGCTGTGCAAGAGCTGAAACAAGTGCATTCTAGAGACATTCCAGTCAAAGTAAAAGAAATCTGGGAGTAAGTAAAATTTCTTTTATGAATTTTTTATATAGAATATTTAAAAAATTCTGTCTTGCTGGTTTGATTCACACGAAATGTTAACCAACAAATCAATTATAAAAAGTGAGAATTTTTTAAAAATTATTTCTTAATATTATTATTTTAAAGAAATAGTAGGGAAACTGCACTTGATTTTTGTAGGGTTTAGCAATGATTTCCGAATTTTAAATAATTATTTATAATTGCCAGGGCTTAGTTAAGACCTCAAGGGACTTTTCAGTAATAGAAGTTTCAAAAATCCCGGGCCTCCATTTAAAAAAAAAACACATAAATTTTATAAATTTTTATTTAGCATTTATAAAAACGGGCCAAAGCAAAATAAAGCATTTAATCGTAAGCATCTTAAAAACAGAAATAATTTGAAACATGAAAAAAATATGTCAAACTTTTTTATAAGAAATATTATGAAACAAAACTCTCTAAAACTAATGAACCAGTCAATTAATTACAAAAAGAAAAAAAAAGTTTATTTTCAAGCAAATTAGAAAACACAAAGGGGAAAAAAAGGAATATGTTCTAAAATTTAAAAGATTTAGAATTAATTTTAGCTCGAGAACAAATCCTTTTTAATTCAAATTAAAACATAAATTACCTTTCCTTCTTATTAAACCGGGCCTGATGGCTGCAAAAATGATGTAACTTTCATGTAATGTAGTTATTAGAACATTGCATGCTGATCCTTCCTATCTCTACTACACTTCCTTATTAAACTTTTAACACTAACAATAGTATTGATCTTATAGACAATAATAATTCAAGTTAATTACGTGCAAAATCTAGAAATGATCGTATTTCTATCGAAGACATAATGCGTGTATTTGTATATCCTAGTACTTCAAAAAATAAAATAAAAAAAAGAAACTCTTGGATTTAACTTGTACAGGATGATGATCATACGAGTCTCCTTTTACAGTCCATGTACCGTAGTGGTTGAAGTCCGTTATAACTTTGAAGTTTATCCTGTAGGGTTAACCTTCAATATAAGCTTTCGATTCCAAGCCTTTTTTTTTTTTACTTGATATGGATTATTTATACTTGTAAGCAATTGCGAGCATTCGATTCTTTCGATAGGATTTGACGTTTAAAAGGCCATGATTTATTTGAATCTGAGTTTTTTTTTTTTTTTTTTTTTTTTTTATCTTAGAAAAGTAGGACTGAGTAGGGAAAAGGATGAAATGTTTATTGGTTTGTGTAGGGGGAATAGATTTGTTGTTTGTAGTTTCAGAATCGTTACATAGTATTTTGCATGCTTTTAATCAGTTCTATTTTGGTCTTCCCATTATGAAAAGAGTGAAATCATTAAGAGTCTAAGTGTATGTCATTTGACCTGCATATACGAACAGGCTGCATTCAGGATTATCTGATAGACAAAGACTTCCTCAATCAATTGCAATTGACAGTGTTTCTATTCGAGTCTTAACAAATTCTGCTGAACTACCATCCTAAGCAAGGTCCCTAATAATTTTCGTGAAGAGATCACTCGTTACCAATCGCAAGTGTTTTCATTTACACATAATAGGATATGACATGCATTTTTATATAAACAGATCTGTAACTATTTCTCGACATCTTTGCTCTTATGATGGAAGCGCATTTTCCTAAATCCCAAAAATGAATGTTTTTTTTTTTTTTCAGAATATCATCTGTCTAAGAAAAGTATATTTCCAAGATTCTCTTCTAGGAATGTTTTCCTGTCTTGTTAATACTTTTTGATGTTGATTTTCTTTTTTAAAATTACCATTCTATTTAACTAGAAACTGTTTGATAATCCTCCCCCTTCGATATATATATATATATATATAATATGAAAACACATTTTCGAAGTGGAGTCGTGGCCGAATAGAGAGAAAACACTTTGAAGCACAAAAAGAGCGGACAAAACTGATGGCCTTTCACAAGCGAAAGAGAGACAAAAGAAACAGAAATATCTTTCCCAGTGTTTATATACTGAAATTTTGCGAGGATTTCTTTATACGTGTCAATTTAGGATAGGGAAATCGAGGTATCTTTTAAGAGAATTTGTTTAAGTTGATAGATTTTGATCCTTTCCACTCAGAGTGTGGTAACCGATTATTCAAGCATTTTTACATAGCTTTTTATGCGTTAATTAGATTTTTACAAAAAGGTGGAATTGAATCCAGAAATAAGAGAACATTTTAGAATGAAGGTAATATGGGCTAAATTTAGACAAAACTTGGAATTTAATTAGAATTTAAATTGGATTTTAAAATATCATACAATATATTCGATTAAAAAAACATAAGCTTTTGCTTCTCTGATGATTTCCAGTCAGTACCTGGCCCCAGAAGCACGGGAAGCTATTAACATCGATTCCAAGAGTTACGAAATCACAAAGAAGAATATGGAGAAGCCTGATAGATGGGCATTTGAAGAAGCAGCGGTAAGAAATTTAAATTTTGTCCTAAATACTTTTAGTTTCAAAATAAAAAGTTTTGTGTCTATATAAATAAATTACCCAGACAAGTAGACTCTCGTCCAAATATATTTTTTTTCGCAAATTGGTAAAAATAAGAACAAAATGACAGCTTAATTAATTCTTAATTTAATTATATCAACATCCTGTTTCGAAGCAATTATAGGACTATTTTTGTAAATAATCTCATAATTTTGAATGCGATCAGGAGACCACTGTGGTCTTGACTTCAGAGTCAGAGTGTTCCAAGTTCGAGACCTGATTCCATTGAAGAACCATTGTGTAAGTGGATCTAGAGCACATTAAATCCGTCAGAGTCAAGCGTCATCCTGCTGGTGTGGTATGGAAGTTTGGAGAGAGGATACCATATCAATAGACGTTTTCGTCATCTGACCACGGTTCAACATTATGGGATCAATTGGTAAGGACTACTGAGTTGACATCACCTCTTCAAGCTTCTATACTGTACCAATGGAGAGACATTTAGAGTGTACCAAATCTTTCTACAAAGCGATTTTTCTATGAAATCGGGATACAAACATCAAAACCTCTTTTCAATCCTTACTACTCCGCCACTGTATTTCCAAATCAATTAAAAAAGAACGCTAACAGATTGTTTAACTAGGTTGTAATAAATCCTCTGGAGATAAATGATCTGAAATGTTGTGAAGCAAATTAAAAATTATTCCACACATGAGATCCCACAGTATTATTTTTCATCATTTTTAGTTCAAATTTTTCACAGACATAGGTTCAAATATTTGTGAGATATTTTATTTATTTATTAAAAAAATTGTTACTTTAATTGATGCAATGAAAAAATTTTAATGCGAATCTTAGAAAAACACAAGAAAATTAATTTTCAACCACGACTAAAAGAAACTCGCTCGAATAAGCGAATTTGAATCAGAGAGGATTATTGTGAAGTACTTGCGCGGAGTATTGACAATTTCATATTTAATTAGATGTTATGTTAATAGGATAAATGGATGGACACAATACCTCATACATGATTGTCACAGATTAGCTAACAGTGGCTGTAGTGAAAAATCTCATGCATTTTAAGAGGGCGTTTAATAATTGAAAATAAATAAATAATTAATTTGCAGTACCACTGTAGATGTAAATACGTGTATATAACAACATAAAAATGTTTTTTTAAAGTGATGTTCACAAATACTCAAATTCAAACTAAACTTTAAAATCTGATTGGAATAAATAGCGATACACTAATAATAATAATAATAATAAACGAATACAAAATAATAATAATATAAAAATGTTAGAAAGAATCTCCAATTTCATTTGTAAAGCAAGAAATAACGAATAATAACATTTATTCAATATTTCTGCATGCTTCGCTTTATTCGAGCACTAATAAACAAATCAACTTAAACATTAAAGAAAATCTTTCAGTTGCTAGACGCAAAAACGGATTTGATATCCGATAATGAGGCAGATTAAAAAGTTAGGGATAGTTTTTTTTATATTTTTTTCAGCGTTACAGATGACGATAGACAATTATATATGCTAAAGCAATCATTTCCGATAAATTTTAATTGCAATCATGTTTCTGGAGGAACAGCAGTTCATATGCACGTTATATTTACAATTAATATCTAATGGTGTATAAAATCATTTAACCTCTAACAAAGCTGCTCTAAATATTTTTTCTAGGCTCATTTGTACCAGTTGATGAAAAGTGACAGCTACACACGCTACTTGAGATCTGAAATGTACAAAGAATACCTGAATGGGATGAAGAAAAAGGTGAGATTGCCTAACAGTGCATACTTTATACTTATAATAGGGAGTGTGTTTGTGTCTGAGATGTCCGTAGACATGAATTTACAACCATACAATTTGACAAGTAGGCGGTCATAATGATGAAACCTAAAAGCATCTTAAAATCTAAATTGCTCTGTTTTAGACAATTTTTCACACGCAGATTCGTTTCTTAAGTCATCTCTAGACTTGAATGCACCTGCAATAAAAAATAGCGTACTTCAACTAGGGATTGCAATACCGATATTTTGGAACATTTTACAATTTTGCAATTTGGTGCATTACGTTTTTAAAGATCACATTTCAAAAGTTTGTAATAATATCACAGAATGAATAATGATATTCACATTCTTTTATGATTTAAATAAATATGTTATTTTACTTTTTTGTATTTCTTTATATGCTATTATAATTACATAAGTTACAAATTATTTTTTGTGATATTTACACTCTCAAATAAAATTAGCAAATAATAGAAGGAAACAGCTGTGTTTTCTTTCTCTAAAATGTCTACTACCGGTATTAAAGTTGGTATCCCGGAATAATCTAAAAAATACCGGTATTGAACTTTTAGCTCGATATAGCAATCCCTAATTTCAACGCAAGTGAAGATGCTTTTTCAATGTCGTTTTCATTCTGCGCTGGTTTATGACGAGAATCAAAATGAATGCTGCGACTCTAACACAAATGATATCAATTTTTTATATTGATATTTCAACCAATAAAAAAGATTATAAATTATATATTTCGATACAGACAAGTTTCATGAAATTTAAATATATTTTCTTAAAAGTTATGATAAAATAGCTGACATTAGTATCTATCCTTTTTAAATTATGAAATTATGAACTATCTATGTTATTATTGAAGATAATTTACTGATATGGCTCAATGTTTGTTAAACAAATCTTTGCAATGATAAAACTTTTAGCTATCAATTTACTATACAAACCAACAAATGTAATTCTTAATTTTGTGATCTATGACCCATTAGTAAGACACATTACATAAAAAATTGCAGTCTGAAAAGATTAAAAAGTAAAATTAATTCGGCAGCAATCAATATCTGATAATATATTATAATAATCATATATATTTACATATCCTCTAGATCAGGAGTTCAACAACTTATTAAGATCTTCAATGCTTGTAATTTTTCACATTTTGCAAATAAATAAGTAAGTAAATAAATAAAATTATCACGTCATACAATGGGTCTTCAAATGAAAAGGTACGAGACGGCACTCTGGGTATAAATGAAGATTTTATTCAAAGTATACATCATAGGCCTGAGCACAACGAGCCCATTGATTAACGAGTCGAAGGATTCCTTGAACCCAGAATTCCTGTGGCCGTGACGAGATCCAGTCCTTCACGATGTCCTTAAGTCCACCACTTATTTTCTCGAGCGTAGAAGACACTAGACTACAGTATACATCGGACTTAATGCATTAACTCTGATCGATGTGTACTACCAGACACTCCGAAGACTACGCAGGTCCATCAAGAAGCAAATACCGGAGCTACTGATGGCGAGTAATTCTCCATGATACCGTACGTTCACACGCGAAACTGGAGAAGTCCATGCGGAAGCAGCTCGAAAATCTGTCCTACAATTTTCATGTATTTGGTCCCCAGAAAAACATCTGAAAGGGAAGCGCTTCAACTCTGATGGCGAACTCTGTGAAGGGTCTCGTCACAGCAACAGTTCTGGGAACAAGGAATCATTCGGCCCGTTTGTCAAGGCGTCGTTGTGGTGAGTTCTATGGTGTATACTTTGAATCAAATCTTCATTTATAACCAGAATGTCAAGTCGTACCTTGTATTTTGAACAACACTTGTATTTTAGAAATACTTCTTGAAAAATTTACTACAGTAAAAGCTCTTTATTCGCGGAGTATATGTTCCATAAATATGCCGCGAATATAGAAACCGTGAATACGGAATGGTAATTTATATAGGATTATAAGAGATACGTTCATAGGTTGCAAAATAAAAAAAAAATCAAATTAATTGAAGTTTTTGAACATTTTGATTAATTATCCTAAGGCCTAGGTAATGGTTTGAAGAATTTTGTAATTTTCTCTTGCTTGGCAGTTTTTAGAAGCTCCTTCAATTCAGACTGATACGCAGCAGTCACATTAGCAATTTGCCTCTTAAAAAATAAGACTTCGTTCCATAGACGCTCATAAAGAAATCGCAAAGTTCATTTGCCATTCTTAAACCTTCACTAAGATTTTTCAAATGAAATGCCACGCTTCCAGTGCTTATTAAAGCCTCTTCTTCAATGGGCTGTGAATTTAACATTTCCTCCAAGTCGGTTTCAGTCAGACTCCATCTTGCGATTCAAGCAATTCCTGAATGTCACTTAATTCTGTCTGTTCTAACCCATCACGTCCTATTCCATTCGCTATTTCGGTTATGTTTGCATTTAACAACATACTTTAAACAAAGTTGTAATAAGATCTACTTTACTTTTTTTTGTCAGTCCATTTGACGGCATTGACAAAGGATATTGGGTTGGATACCTATTGGAATCCTTTTATTATTATGCATGTACTTATTAGATCCCCGAATAAAGAAATTTTTAGCCGCTAATATAGGAATTGGGTCGCATTTTTTAATCCGTGAATAGTGAAAACGTGAATGAAGGAAGAGCGATTAAGGAGTTTTATTGTAATATAAATTACATAAATAAAAGATTACAGGATATAAGTGTTCCTTTTCAAAATTTTATTTTTAGCCAAAACCATTTTTGAAATGAATATGTTCTGTGTATATCGGAAAAAAATATATAATGTCTCGAAGATGCAGTGACTCGCAACGTTCAAAAATTTGGGAAACTGTGCTTTCAATGAAAAAATTTCATCGCCATATCACAGAAAAAAATTAATATCTTGCAACGATAATCAGTGTACTTTCATTTATAAGTTGTTGTGAAAAAATGACAATGCATCAGTAATTTATTCCGGTAATTTCTAATCAATTGAATAAAAATATGGGAAATATTTCATTGTTTGTTCTATAATTATAAAGATGAAAATAAGTATTTATTTTTTATTTCAGACTTCCGTAAAAGGTATCCGGTCAGTAATATCTTTCAGTGCAAAGAAAGATCAGTCGGGTTCCTCTTCCTAGCATCCTGAATTTTTAATGAAGTAAGACAAAGTTTATAATTATTTAAACAGGCATTTTAAATCGAGTAATAATATATATTAAAAAAGGCCATAATCAATACTATTCATTATATTTTATAAGATACAACCGAAATTCAATAAATAATGTGTAAATATTTTTCAGACAATTTTGACAATGCCCGTTAGAATTCCTATTTAATGACTCGAAATATTTCCATTTTTATGACAAAAATTCCTAAAAATTGTATTTTTTAAATTATGATTTTTTTTTTGTACTATAAGCGTTATAGTGCAAAATTGCACTACAAGCGTTAAAGTAGCTTGTTTTAACCCTTTCGCGGCGGAGCATTCAGAAATGAATAGCGCTCTAGGCAGCCAGCGTTAAGGTGGGTTCAGATGAGGCTTACTATTGTCCGCTATAGAAGATCACGCCTACTTCCGGAAAATCACGTGACCACAAAGGGATAATGGCAAATGATTATCCCGTCGGGACAAACGTTGTCCACGTTGTCTCAAGTGTTCACACGAGGACAATTATGGGACAACCGCAGAGAGGCAACGTGTGCGGACAATAATAAGCCTCATATGAACCGTGGCCTCAGAGAGATATCTCAAAGGCCACGTCTGAACCCACCTTTACGGTGGGAGATATACACGAACAACACAATGCGCGAGTCGTTTCGAACGCGCTGAGCGGAGTTGATTTTGATGGTGACCTCCCTGAAGCGGTTTTAACTAATAACAATTTTTAAGTTAAAACTTTAATAATAAAAACATTTTAGAACCCTACTTCAGGGTAGAATATGGCACAAATGAATGAAGCCAAAAGGCGCTGTTCGTTCAGAGAGAGACTCTACAGCTGAGAGCCTGAAGTCACTGTTCGCCAGGAAAGGGTAAAGAGAATGTAAATGAGGCTCTATGACTTTTTCGCCTTCAGTGTTGTAGCAAAAGCAAACAACGCGAAGTACACTTTGATCTTAACCAAAAGGTTCAGAAGTAATGGCATGACAATTTTTTTGTTCAATAGAAATATTTTTCTTCAGAAAATGGCATAAACTAGTAGTGTTGTGACACATTGGCTCCCCCTAACTCTCGAGTAAAGGGTATTTGTACCAGCTTTGGTTTTCCCGGTCGTTATGTCACATACTAAACATAAGCATGGGTCATAAAACATAACATAACGCCATCCTGTGCCCCTGGTGCCTATAACATTAAGTTATCTAACCGGTTAGAAGGGCGCAGAAGGAAGGGGGAAAAAGAGATAAAAACAATAAAGAAATAAAGAGACGACAAACCATCCAGGTACCTCCAGAGAGAATCCCATTGGTGTCAAATCCTACACGACTGTATTAAATTTTTTGATGAAATAATAATTAGATGGATGAACAATAATACTTAAACAAATACTGACTATGGGTTAAACATACAGGGAAGTGAGAATTCTAACTAAAAATAAGAGATTGATAAATTACATTGAGAACATCTGTATGACATGTATCAACAAATAAACGATCACTGTAGTGTTAAAATCTGTAGAGTCCGTCTGGGTCCTGTGATTATAATAAATAAAAAAATACTTGTGCATACATACGAAATTACTAAAATTAAAACAAATCGTTTGTATAAAAGTAAGTTTAAAATGTGTTGTAATGCAAAACTAAATCAACCAGATTATGAGGGGGAAACGCTAGAAAGTATCAATTCGTATCTAGTTACTAGACTGGGTATTTGTAATAAAGTTAACGAAGAAACGTGTTCGCATATAAATATTGTTTTTGAATCATATTATGTATGTAAATCCCTTACTCTACAGGTAAAATAATATACTAAATTTCATTTTGATTGCGCTCTTTTTTAGATTATCCGATTTTGCCTTGCCATCCAATTCCATTGATAAATGAGATTTCATTTTACTGAATTATTACATTAGGTTTTCATTTCATATCTGTTCAAGAAAATAGAAATGTTATACTCACCTTTCCTTTTTGCAGAGAATGTCTTCTTGTATATAGAAAAGAAAAGGAATTGATGAGACACATTTTCCATTTTACGGCCAGGACAAAAAGCATTAGTGGATTTCGAAATATATGGCAGACATACATATTCTTTTGCCACAGTAAAATGATGGGCGTCTCAACTGTGGATACAATTTCATGTCACATTTTCCAGAGAAAATATGTGTCAATTCTATTCCTTTTGTAAATATCCTGTACAGAACAATTTTTTTAGAAAAGAAAGGAAGAAAAAAAAAATTATCACGGTGAAACTCAGAACATCATCAATTTCATTTTCAAGAACATTAATCAACGTGTTCAATCCAGTTCATCATGCTGTATGTGGTTTCAAAGAACAGTTTTTACTGTTTATTTTTCACAACAATTGCATTACTAATGTAATATCTTTGTGTTCCATACATCAACATAGAAGTAATAACTTTCAGATGTACTGAAAGCTGTCAGCTCAGTCTAAGATTTATGATGATATAATAGTTTTGCATCTTTAGATGCAAAGCAATGCAATCTTGTTTTATATGATATTCACAATCTGTGCAATAGTGTCTTGGATGTCATGCAGACAAACTTAGCATTTGTTAGTTATAGATATTAACGAAAAATGTACAAAAAAAAAACCTTATGAATGATGGTGTGAATTAGTTCTTGCTGGAATTTTTAGGTTCGTTACCTAGGATTAAAAAAAAATTCCAAATATAAATAAGAGATAAGACATAAGATGACTGAAATATAAGATCATATAAATAATTTCATCTTTTTCCTGAAAGCCTCTGTTGGTTAAAAGCAAAAATTTAATCGGCCTGCAAAATAAGAATAAAAATGAACAATGAAAAGATTCTTTAATGAAGAGGCTTTATTCAAATAAGCAATCTGTTAGTATTTTTATTGTAATGAAGCTCTCAATAAGAGTTTCAGAATAAATGGTCAATTTTGAATTTTATTTAAATCTTTACTGCAATCTTGATGGCATATATTTTTTTATAAATATGCAAATTGATGTCAATTCATTATGTGATCCACATAAAATTATACCACATCAATTACTTTAAGAACATAATCATGCATTGTCGCATAAGGCAACATACTGTTAGTACTAACTGTATTGAGGTATGTAATGTGACTAATTTCTAAAAATCTCTGAACAAAATATAACTATGCAGTACCTAATTTTTTTGTTTATTAATGTGTTTTTAAATAGTTTAAAGTGTCAATTAGCATTTCATGTTCATGAACAAATAAATAAGTGATGAATATTATATTTTAAATATATAAATTCATAAATTATAATTGTTTGTAGAAGATGTAATGATTCAATTTATTGCGATGTTTATCAAAAGTCATCTTTAAACCAAGAAAGCACAAAATCACTTAAAATATAAGATTTTTCAATTTTCAATTGTTGATTTTGTAAATACATGCAACAATAGATATTTTTAATATATACATTTAGTTTGGATCACATAATCTTGAAAATATATTTCGTATTTTTGAAGAATATAGAAGGTGAACCATTATGTCATAATACCATTTCAGTAAAAAAGACTTTCATACTTGAATATTTCATTCTATTTTTCCAGATAAGTTTCCATGCTATTAAATTAACTTAAAAAGTCAAGATTTTGTAAAAAATCTATCTATATATATATACCATTTATATTTAAGTAATTCATGAAAAAATTTATTTGGCATGATTTTTTTATGAGTTTCAGAATTCTTCTGAACCCTTACTACACATAAAACATCGGTAATTATTCATTTAATAAATACTTTTTAGTATTCATTGAAATTTAACTTCCTAAGAAAGCGAATGTACCATTAATATAAAGATGTCCTGGATTAGGAGAAAAGTCCTATTTTCTACTCACTTTCATGTCTTGACAGTCTCTCAATTATATTTACAATGTCACATGTTTATATTTAAATAAAAGATTGGCTTTAATAAAGGTTACATTTCAAATATCCCATGCTGAAATACATCATTTTGTAAACACACTGTACGAGAAAAGTGGTCTGTTGCATTTCAAAGCAGAGATCAACAGTTTGATTTCTACTAACTGAGATAAATAAAAATTTCTAATATAACAAAAAAAAAAAAAAAAAAAAGAAATTGAATTTCCTAAAAGCACTATATATTCTATAGTATTATTGCAATATCTTCATGCTGTTGTTTGATTTAGAGCTCCAAACGACATAGTGGAGATAACATACAGCATCTTGTACTATACAATAATTATATTTCAGTTTATTATGATATAAAAAATTGAATTAAAAATACCTGTAATTATAACTATGTGTTACATGTGTATCTTGATTTATGGTCACCTTGAAATTAACTTAAACTGACAGAAAAAAAAAGGAAAAAAAAAAAAAAGACGAAGAAAGGTAGAATGAAATTGTTGCATATGTATGAAGTGCATCATCATGCCACCATTTTTTAGGACTATGGAAAGATCTTTATAGAATGTTTATTTTAAATGTAAAGTTCCTAACAAGGAGCATAATAATTATTTAAACTCTAATTCTCTTCTTCAGAATTCTTTCTTATGCATATTGATGCACCTCATTTTTTTATACTGCCAGCATGAGATGTCAATGGTTATAATTTGCCTTTCTTTCCCAGAAATTAAGTCTACAAATATTGACAATGAAAATATTCACCATTAAACAGCGTCATAAAGCGTATTCTTTACAAGACATGGTATAACATGGTATGGTATGGAAAGACATGGTATAGTCACATATTTTAAGCAACTATTTCTAACATAATCTTTTACATTCTATGTAAAGTATTTTTTCAATTCAGTTTTAAAAGAAATTATTAATGAATAATTTCTTTATATAAAATATGAAATTCAGTTTAAGATACTTGAAAATACTACTAAATATTTTAATTTTTGACCACCTACACTATTCATTGTCTCTCTCTTCTTTTACATTTTTCACTAATAAAAATATTTATAATTGAAAATCATATACAATTAATATTATGTATTATATGTATAATTTATAGTAAAGAAAAGGACAGTGCTTTGAGTTTTTAATATGCACATTCCCAGGCGAAACATACGATCAATGTTTCCAAAACTGAAAAAGAATATTGTACAATGCTATATAATATTTTACAGTATATTGTGGTATTTCAATTCTAACCAGGAAAAATTTATAAAATATTTAACCAAATATATATCGTATTTAAAAGGGCAATAATTAACATAACATGTCTTGATTATCAAGGTATTTTAGGCAAAATTTTAGCCAAAAAATTTGTTTTTCATCAACCTGTAATTAAAATCGGAGCTAATTTTGTTATTAAGATTTCCTGTAAAACTTTTAAATAATGATTAAAAATTTTTGTTGAATTGTTAAAAATCAATACTTTTTGTCTGGTATTAAAAAATATCATTCAAATTTTTTTAATATAGTGTTTTGCTTATTAATCTACAGTTAATGATTTCTCTTTTTATCTACTGCAATCCAAAAAATAAACAACATTCAAAAATTCAATATGGATGTTCCACAATTTAGATAGAATGTTTGCATTAATGTAAAAATTCCTGAATTCCAGTGATGAATTTTACAAATAAAATTCAACATGCAAGAAAAAAAAAGTTTGAGCTTAATGCTGCATATCTTAGTCTACAAAAGGAACTACTGAAAAATAGTATGTATGGTAGAATTATTTGATAAGAAAGAAATCTTTCAAATTATTTAGGAAAAAAAGAAAGTAACAGCAAATATAAAAAAATAAATTATAACAGCCTATTTGGGTCTTCTAAGATATTAAAAACAATCATAGGAATCAATAAGTTATTGTTTTCATCATCTACCATCATATGTTTCGAGGACTTAAAAAAAAGAAGAAAAGGGTAGGAAAACACAAATATTAAATACATTACGATTATAAGACTTACATATATTGTAAATAACATATTTAAAATTAAAAGGAGTAAATTTAGCATACAATAAATAGATAATCCCGAACATAATTTATTTTCGTTTTAGCAGATATCAAGATCAGTGTAAAAAAAAACCCCCAAAAAAACACACCTTTATACAAGATATAACAAATATGTCAATGGAAAACAAAAAGTTGAAATATAATGCAAAGACACTGTTGCACAAAGAATTATGTCTTCCTACGACTATAAAACAAGCACGTGTTTGTTTCGAGGAGAGATTATTATTATATTTTTTAAATATAAAAATTAAGATCCGATATTAATTAACAAAAATAATTGTATTTATTATTTTATTCCTAAACAAATTTCATTTATTTTAAAATTCGGCATAAACATTTTTTCTCCTTTACCTGCTTGCTCTTTTGCTTTATTCCATGAGTTGCCAAAATTTCAAATAGTATCAAAAAACTACAAAACTATAAAGGGTAAAAAAATTCACAGAAAATTATAATGGAACTCAGGTCAAATCTGAACCAAGAAATTTTATGTCACCCCCTTCACACTTTTAAGTTACTAAACTTTTATACAAATGTCGCGGGAGGGAAAAACCTCTATCGCAGGAATAAAGAGAAAGGGCGAGAAGAGGGATTCTCAATTTAATGAAACTTTATCCTGACTTTATCATGATAAGAGTCTCTTTTCTTTTTCAACGTATACCAGAAATTGAGTAAGAATTTTAAAACTTTATGAGGAGATATAAAGACCTTCAAAATTTATTCCAAATCATCAGTGATTTCAAACACTGTAACCATACTTTTTTTATATATATTTAATGCTATTCAGAAAAAAATTTAAAAAATACAAAATCAAAATAATGTTAAAAAGTGTAACAATGAAATTTGAACAAAATTGTAAATTTTACAGATATTTACTATGTATGTGAGGATAATGTTACTTTTGTTTATATAATCATAAAGACTTGTTCAACTATAATATATTAAGTATAAGATTTTACAAATTTTTCTTTTAATGATTCCAATTTAATATTAAATATTACTAACAGAATAGTAAAGATTTTGCTGGAGGTTTTATTCATGATATTTTTATAATATCACAAAAGAAGATTCTTAGTGATGGGAAATAAATCTTTAAATGTGCAATTACACAATTTCCCTCATTGAAGTTATTTGTAATGCTTAAGCTATATACATGATGAGATGCTTTTTTTTCTTTGAATACAACCATTATTATTTGCTAAATTGCTCACCAAACTGAGCTTGCCGCATTCTGAAGATGCTAAAATTATGCCATGCATTTAATTTTGGAGATAGAACAAACACTAAAATTATATACATGGAATATTTAACATTATTCATATATTGATTATTCTTGGCATCTCAAGAATCTATTAATTTTGGCAAAAATTACATGAGAAAGAGAATACAGGGTCAACATCATTTGAATAAATTTTAACAGGAATTGAATAAAAATATTTAAAGTAAAAAAATAAAACATTTGTCTACATTTTTTGTAAATAAAAAAAGTCTACATGAGAGTAACTTATTTCAAAGGTTCGAAACACTATATTAGAACAAAATGTTAAACCAAAATATAAAGTTATTTTAATGTCAAGAACAAGTATATCAATTACGAAATTTTAGGAGTATTCAAAACAGAACACTAGAAAAAGCAAACAAGATACAACCTTAAGGCTATGGTTATAATGATTTTAAAAAAATGGGTGTGTTTTGTATTTTTTTTGTTATATATATGTGTGTGTGTGTGTTTGTTAGTATTTATAAATTATGTAATATTTATACCATAGAGCAAAATTGAAATTGATTAATTTTATAATTAAATTTTCTTAGCTGGCATTTCTTTTGAAAGGATAATAGAAGTTTATTTTTGCAATCTCAAAAAATATTAAAAAAACTTTCAGGGGGAAAAGTTAATTTAGAGAATATAAAGATATGATATCACATATAAATAGATAATTTCATCTAAATATGATATCTTTATACTTAAATTCCTCTCCACAACCTGTTCTTCAATAATAATTCAAATCTTTTTTCTTTTAAAAAATGATAAGTATAAGCTTTCATTTTATTTTTTGTAATACTGATTTATTTCAAATGCTCAAAAGATAATAACTCATTCAACTCATCAAATAGATATTATTATCTCCTCAATTTAGTAAGATACTTTGCATGATAAGTAAGAAGAGTGGTTATATTTTAATCAAAACTATTCCTAGAATTTTATGCATAAAATTTGCTAATAAATATTTGTATATCTGGAATAATAAGACTTCTAGAATAAAAATATGTATATAAATGTGTAAAATATCAAAATACAAGATTTCTTTAAATTTAATGCATCCTTATTACTATGAAATTTTCTAAAGTTTTTGAACTAATATTATAACATTTTTATTGATTAAAATTGTTTGTCTTTGAAAACTTTTACCTGTCTTTAAAACATTGGGCAAATGTATGTATAAAAGTCTCTGCTGTTGAAATTTATTATAAAAATTTATATTGATTCATCTGTGTATTCTGCAATGTTACAGAGAATCCTTGATGTAAAAAAAGATCTTTGTCTGAAATTCGAATAAAAATTTGTTACAGATATTATTGTTTACTACACAAAAAAAAGTTCATGATATAGCGTCAATAATGTATAAAGATGTTAGTCAATGTATTGTACAAGAATTTCACACAGAAATTGTGCAAATGAAAAGGGTCGAAATTGCAAAGAATTCAACTCATTGTATTTTTTTACAAGTTGCTGTTCACTTAAAGCACATATTTAATTTGGAAATACAATACATGTGCAAAATTCAGAATATTAAAATGTAAATTTTTATAAATGCATTTTTAAAAATATTTTTTTATAAATATAAAATAACAGGACACTTATCTTCGCTAAAATGATAGAGTATTGTCTGAACGAAATTTTTATTAAGGAAAAAAATGAATGAATCTGCATGATGGTATATATTATTAGAATATGTTTTTAAGCCCTATTTTACTTTTGTTGAAATAATATCATATATCATAAGTCTATAGAATACATACAGGAATTATCAGATGTAATTCAAGATATTTTATGAAAATGATTTTTGAGTTGCCTTAATAAAATATCATATACATATATATATGACAACAGATGAATTAACAGAATGAGACTGAAAATAAATATAACTCGTTCATTTATTTTAATATGTTATAAACACAGTATATATACACTGATATGTATATCACAACATATAATTAAAAGAATTTAATTAAAATCAAAACATTACTACTCTGATATAAGGAATATTCATTTGATGATAAATAAAATCGGTGCATTCAATTTTTTTTTTCTCAACAAATGTAACTCTTGACAGATGAACATAAGTAATACATGAAAAATTATTTTCATCATTCTTAGAATAAACGAAATAAATGTTTACTACAATGATTCTAAATAAACATCTATACAATTTCGATTATTAACTAATTTTTGGGTTTAAATTTTTAAAATTTCAAATAAAAAATGAATACAAAAAATGTGATTCAAATATAGAGTATTATAAGATTTAATATTAAAACAATTTTGTAAAAAGTTTAATTTAAGATTATACATGATTCTAATTTAGTTAAAATCTCAGCTCCTTAAATTTAAAAATAGTAGCAATCTGGTGTGTATGTTTAAAGAAAACGAAGGGAAAAATAAATTAGAAAATTAAGTATCAAAGATTAGCTAAAAATACTCAAATTTCAAAATCATTTTAAAATTCTATAAGAATGCGTTAAAGAAGAAAAATATTTTTAGTGAATTATAGAAGATCAAAATTTATAAAAGCTTTCTTTAAATGATTGAATAAAAACTTATTTATATATTCACACACAGATATTGCATATTACCGAGAAAAAAGAATATTAAAAATTTGCAAGAATTTCAAATTTGAAATACATATGATTGAGCAACAGTTACATATCGAACCCATTTTTGAATCAGTATTGGTTTCCCCGAAGGATCTTCAGCTTTAATATTTCGGATATGCAAGCCTGAGCATGTTGTGTTTGATGCTTCAAATTCAAGTGAAACTGGACCCATTTCCAAATAATTTGCAGGTACTTGAAGGGCTTCTATAAGCTAATAAAAAATCCAGATTCAGTTAATAAACATATTAAAAACTCGATATTTTTATTTAAGAATAAAAATGATAGTATAAGAATGGATAAAACAGTTATGTCATAATACAAGTAGAAATTATTCGCTAAAAATATCAATGCATACATATGTTTATTACATATATTTATATAATGAATATTATAATTTCGTTATGGCATAAAAGGAGAAAAATAATATTTAAAGAAGAAATGACTAACTTTATATTCAGCAAGGTAACAATAATTCATCTACTGTATTTAACTTTTTAAAAATTCAAATGGAGAAGATGATTCCAATAAATTATAAACATAAACCAACCATAGCAAAAAGAAGAAGAAGTAAAAATATACAGAAATGCTATGTATGTTAGGAATGCAAGAATCAATTATGACAATGTTTTTCCATTCACTGAATCGTTGTTTCCTTGTAAATCCATGTAAATTATGGCTTAAATAAGTCAGGAATATTCATGTGCATTCCTTCATCAGCGAGCAGACAAAACCAGGAAAACTGGCTTTGCAGGCTAGCATTGCAAATACCCATTAAAATATTTCAGTAGTTTATTTACATATCGATTTTGAATTTAATATTATACAACACAAAACTGGAATGTTTGAATACAAAATAAAATCTATAAATCATAAACAGTTGCATAAATGTATATTTAATACTCAATTTACAATGTATAATATATTTAAAGTAATCTTCATGCCAAAGAAAGCAAATTCAAACTATAACAGCATGCATAATTAAATAAGTAAGCGCAGCAACAAAATGAAAGTTAAATAACATTATTCAAAGTTGCATCAAATATAGAGAATAAAATAAAATTGCTGCTTTAATAATACAGTCATTTCTTTGGAGAATGAATTAGAAAGGAAAAGAATGTAAGGAATATGTGTACAATAAGCCCAGTACATAAGTTTGCAACACATGCCTATTATGCAAAACCATATAAAGACATTATTCAAATCGTACTAACTTTCACAGTAGGCACAGTTAATGTTTGGAATTAACCACAACTAAATTGTGAAAGATCTAACTGCAAACAAATCTGAAAGAATGTGAATCATACATTTAGCCCACAAATATCTTTCATTAGGAACATTACCCAATTATTTTCAATGGATGACACATATGCATATCTGCTATCTCAGAATAACTCAACAACTTTATCCTACTCATGTGATGTATTTGAAGAGAAAAATGTATATTTATGTTGCCCATTTCATTCTAAATGAAATACACAAATACAGGTTTTTTTTGTATAAATTGTACATAAAATTAATTTGCTTTGATATTGATTTATAAAATTTGAGAAGCCTTTTAATCACAATGTAAGTAATTGATGATTTTTGCAAATTACAATTTTTTCTTCTTGTGAAAATGTATTTATTTAAATGTTAAAATATGATACTTGAAAATCCCTTAATCATATTCTGTAGGGGGGGGGGAGAAACAAGAAATTGGAATTTTACATTTTACCACAAGGCAAAGTAATTACAACATTGAACAGTAACGAAAAGTAGTAACTTTTGCATATGTATTTTAAAAACTAAGAGCTGCAGACAATAATAATAGGAAATAAGAACCAAGCAAAACATACACTGTTATGAAAGTCTTAAGTATCAAACCATCCTAAGGAGGCAAATCTCATAATATGCAATGAAACCATTAATCTTCTCATGGCAAGCATTAAATCTCAAAGGATATCAAGAACATAATGTTTATTTGAGGAATTTTTTATCTTCATACAGTAGCCCCTCATGAAAAAAGGCACTGAAATATTATTTTTGATATATCACTATAATTGAAAAAGAGACACTAAGGAGAAAAGGTTATGGCACTTAAAATTTATTTCTGAATATTGCAATAAAATTTTTTGATTTGCTAAGACAGGATTACTCTGTTTTAAAATTCTTAACTTTAGCATTTTTTCACTATTTATAATATCAATATTCCTCACATAAAAATATTTTTTTTAAAAAAGGCCAAAGTTTTATGAAAAATATCTTTACCTTAAATTTTGCAATAACTTCTTCTTGACCCGGTAGTTTCTTCAACCTCCAGATAATTTTTCTCTCTTTTCGAAGGAATTCTGCTGAATTTTGAAATTTACTAAACTGCTGCATAATGCTGTAATAAATTAATA